>JAODAL010036394.1:0-41734 GCA_025379985.1 Phyllomedusa bahiana
GAGAGAACTGCTTTTGGAGACTCAAGAGAGCTTTAAAAAACCCGCAGGTTGTGAACATTTTTTAAAGCGGGTGAAATGTTTGTGTAATCCTAAAAGTGTGTCCAAAAGAAATTTGGAAGAATATAAAGTTTGTTTTTTGAGATCCTCGGGAGGGTTTGTTTTTTGCACGCCCAGAGTTTATTGTTTAGTGAAAAGGTTTTTGGGGATTGGGACTCTCTGTCGGGCCCCGTGAAACTGCGGTTTTGAAATTTTTTAAAAGGGAAAAAAAAAGGGAAAGTAAGTTCTGACTTTAAAAAACACCCTGCAACCACTGCTGAAAACAAAAGCTGGTGGTGGCAGCATTATCAGGTTATCCGGCCTTATTCCGTTTCATTTTAAATTCTGCAAGTTAACTATTCTTTAAGTTTTTTGAATATTTATTTGCGGTCAGTGATAGCCCAAATTTGGTTTTCATAGGCAATATTGCAAATTTTTTAAAGCCCTACAGTTTATTTTCTGAGAATGTGCTACAATGTATCCTTAAAAGAGATTTGCTATTAAGCCAAGTTTTCTTTTGTCCTGATAGTCTGCTATAGTGTATTGTTTGTGGGTAAAAATATCGAATTTGGGCTCCAGACTCAATGACTAAAGGTGATTGCTACAGGAATCAACTGGAGAAAAAACTCAAATAAAACAAGTTTAAATCTTTGTTTTTTTTGTACCCCTTGAGAAAAACTAACTTCTTTTCACTTAAAAGCCAACAATTTTTTAAAAGGGTGAAAAATTGGACATAAAAGTGCAACAAAACCTTTCGATCTTTTATCATTGTAAAAATGGAAACATTTTATCTTCTTTTTACACAGAAAATGTTTTTTTTAAGGGACCCTGCATGTGTCAAGACACACATTCGTTTTAATCCTGCACAAGGAAAATTCCCATCTCTGAAAAAAGCTTTTTTTTTCTTTTTTTTTTTTTTTGTTTACTTAAAGTCCAAAAAAGATTGAAACACATTTAAAAGGCGGACCAAAAAAAATTTATAGGAGTTAAAAAATTTCCTTTTGCAACCGGATTCATACTTTCAATTTTTGGGGCAGATTTTGGTGCTATTTTTTCCCAACCAATTTTTTTTGTTTGGAAAAATTAAAAAAGGTAGAAATGATAAACTAAAACAGCTTTTCAGGAACTAAAGCAGTATATACCAACCAACCCCAAATTACAATGACCTGGGGGATGGGAAAGTGGTTTTGTAGTCCCTTTTTTAAAGGTAAGTACAGTGTATTCAATTAGCCAAGTGCTATTAAGCTAGGGCTCATTGAAAACAAGAGGGGGCAAAGACTCTAGCCTTCCCGTCTGATCGTATAGAAGGCTCCTTTTAGCAAAAATCTAAAAAAGGGAAAAATTGACTATGGATAAAAAGGTAATATAAAACAGTCAACCGCACATGGATAATGCAATTTAAGAGCTTCTTTTTTTGAGATATTTATAACAAAAAAAATGTGACATATCTTTTTTAAAAAAATTTCGGTCTGGCAAGACCTTTGTCAGTTAGTCACAAATGGCAAAACTTTTTATTCCTTACAGACAAAGCCGGGAATTTAAATACATACCTAATACCCCTGTGACTAACGGACAAAGCATCTGTCAAGACAAAAAGACAAAAAAGTTGCATTTAAAATTTTTTCACTCTCAAAAAAAGAAGCTCTTAAAATGCATTATCCAGGCGGTTGATGTACTATATTAATTGAAGGATTTTTTTTCTTCAAACTAGCACTGGATATACCATTTTAATCTGTGTTGGGAAAACAAAAATAATCTGAAAAAAGGTGTCGAATACACAATACATTTAGCTCGTGGTTATGGTGCACAGGGGGCCCAACAGGGTAGTGTTGGCAGTCCCTCGGGTCGGGGCTTTGAAACATATTATTGTGAAAAAAAGGCCCACCCGATATAGGGGAAAAGAAAAAAAATAGTTTGGGGTTTGGGGTGCTGGCAAGTACACGGGGCGAGCCCCCCACCACCTAAACCAAATACAATATGCATGTGAGCATCAAAACCCTTTGGGAATGGCGAGGATGCACTTTTTTTGCCAAAGCACATACTACCCACCACCCCTTGTTTTTTCCCCAATGTTTTCCCCGAAAACTTTGCACCCCAAATTTACTGGATATTTTTTTGACCTGTAGGGCCTCCCGAAACATTTTTACGAAAACCCTTTTGGGTACAAGTTCCCATGGGATAATGCAACTTCAAACGGCAAACATTTTTCAGGAATTGTTTTGGGAAAACATTTTAAAGGTTCAAAATAATGACATTTCAAAAAGGGGGCCCCAAAACCGGCCATTTTTTAAAGCGCTTTAAAATGATGTTAGTGTGTCTGAATGAATGAACCCCGTCAAAAATCTGCGCTGGGAAAAGTCTTGGCATAGTAAAATTTTGCGCCTAATTTAAGGCACATAGCAAAACCTGGCGCAAGCAATCATTGCTAGCAAAAAATTAAAGGCCTACTTCCTCCCGTAAAATCCCCCTAGTTTTGGGGTGTACACTTTTCATTTATAAGAGAATAGGGGAAACCAAACAGGTTTTTTTTGCGCAAAATACACCAAAAAAATGGCGCAGCCCTAATGGTCTCCCTAGGTCATCAATTTTTCCAGCTCTCAATCCAAATAAGCATCTGCACAAGGCCCTGTCTCACAACTTAGACAACTTAAATGATCTACTGCTAAAGTCTTGGTCCCAGATACCACAGGAAACCTTCAGAAGTTTAGAGAATTGCACGCCTGTGTCAGAATATTTATGGTGGAACAGGAACTTACACAATATTATGAATGTGGTTATAATAGCTGATAAGTGAATCTTGTTAACAACAAATATGGTTAGACAGCGAAAAAGAATGGAGTCAGCAGTCTTTCCACATCTGTGTTTTTCTGAACCATCTGGAGGTAGGGGGCCACACAACAGCATTGTGAACCACAGTCAGCCCTGTGCCACAGGTTGTGGACAACTGGGTTAAATTAGCCATGTTTCTAAATGGATTGGAAACAAAATGATCCTTGTAGAACATTTCTATAACTTGCCTGATTACCAGATGAATGATGTCTGTGATATAAAGATTAATACAATTGACTGCAAAACTGTATTATATTTGCTGCATATTTGATTATATTCTTAATGCATCATGTTTACCACTAGAGGGTACTAACACATCATTAACATCCCCATGAGGAAGAGAAAGCATTATGCCTTAACTTGGCCAGAATGGCATAACTTGTAACAAGTCATCATTAGCTGTACAGAAGGAGTTTGTCTTCTAGTTCAAGCATATATTAATGTATAGCTACGTTATAGTATCTATTTTACATGATAACACATACAGAAATATAAACTTAAATAAACATATACATTTGTTCATCCAAACACATTAAAGACATATACAGAGGCCCAAACAAACACAGCTACACATATAAACAAATGCATGCACAAACATATCCAGGATCTATAGGTTCTCAAGGGTGCCTAGTCCCATCTAACATACTTATTGTCCACAACTGCAAACGGTATATGAGCTGGTTACTGGGGCTCCTGCTGCTGGAATCAAAGTTGGTGCAGGTGAAAAGGTAAATTACAACTGTGTGCAGCAAGGCTTTTTCTCTTCAACAAATATCCAGCCCCAGTTTAAGCAAAAAGAAAACACATACAAAAACTGCACACTAAGGGCTTGTCCCCGCGGCACGGGCTTTTTGGTTTTGAAAACCGTCTGTAAACCAGGTGACAACTTTTAAAATGGACCTTAATGGAAAACTCGCTCAGCGGTCCCCACTACACGGGTGTTCCGCCGGGCGATTTTTCAGACCGCCGGCGGTCTGAAACATGTTCTTGCTTCCAGTCGGTTTTCAGGCGTAATATGAACATGTTAATGCGAAGCGGGAGGGCTTTTATCCACTAACCGCGGAGAAAAGCCGCCCCCCAGCGGCCGTGTGCACCGCCGCAAAACAGTGCAGAATTTTTTTGCACCATGCTGTTTCAGAGTCACAGGTAGGTTCAGATTTAAACTGCCAGGTCAGGCTGTGGGTGGTTCTATAGCAGTAATTAGCATATTTAGCTCTTTTATATCTAGCCAAGTTTTACAAAGATATAAGTGCAGGAGATTTAATCTGAGTTACGGAGCTCCAAGGAGTGAAATACTTGCTTATCTGTAAACAAGCTAATCTTGTTAGAGATAAAGGGCGACATGTCCGAAAACTGGTGTTGCCGTGGCAGATTTTAGGCGCATTTAATCAGTGTAAAGTTGCCTGAATGTACGATCCTCTCAAAAATCTGGCATCTGGTAAACCTTGCGTAACATTACGGAGGCGCATAACGTATCATTACCAGTGTATGAAATGCGCCTCGATAGGCACATTGCGTTATGGAGGCGTACAGCGTATCATTGTTGCTATATGTAATGCACCATTTTTAGGCGCATTACAATGTGTCGTGCCTGACTCATAATGTGCCTAGTTTTGGTGTACAACAGTTCATTTACATCAAATAAGCGTCGAAAAGTGTTTTTGGCGCAAAATAGACCAAAAAAAAAAATGATGCTTGCGTATTGGGACATGTCGCCCAAAGTCTCTACTGCCTTCGACCATGGTGACATCACTCCCTGCTATCTGCTGTACAGTAGTCCGTCAAGTTATAATGGCCTCGGAATACAATATTTTCACCATATAATGGTCTTTCCTGGGACAATGTATCTTGAAACCACACAACATACAATGTCATAGACACTGCTGATCTGCTTCTCATGTGATTGATTGAAGATCCAAGCAATCATCATGAATATTTTACTTGTAAAACATCTGTATTAGTGAAGTGCATACAGTTATGAAAAAAACAATAAAAATAATAAAACAAAAATGTGAACCGAAAATACCTCAACCAGCTTTTGGTGCAAAATTCGGCATATTTTTTAAGGATTCGGTACAAAGGGATAAAAATACAGTTAGCGAGGCAAGAGCTTAACCGCGTACTCGGGCATATTGCATATTGCCCTTGTTCCCAGCATACAGTTATGGTTTTAATGCAGTGGCTCAAGTTAGCACATTGGTTCAGTGGTTAGCACGGGTTCCTTGCCACACTGGGGTCCTGTGTTCAAATCTCACCAAGGAAAACATCTGCATCAAGTTTATATATATTTTCCTCCTGTTTGGGTACTCTCTAGATACCCTGGTGTCCCCCATACTCCACAAACATACAGGCGGGTTAATGTTAGATTGTGAGCCAAATTAGGAACAGGTACCAATGGTGAATAATGAAAAAATTCACCTATATGAGTGCACAGACTCATGGGTTTACTCCATACCCAATAGAAAATAGCTTGGCTACGATTAACCCCTTAAGGACCCGCCGTTTTTTTTTTTTGTGACACAATTACTATTTCCCTCCTCGCCTGTCTTAAAGCCATACCATTTTTATTTTTTTCCACCTACATAGACACATAAGGCTTATATTTGCTGGACAAGATGTACTTTCCTAATGGTGTTACTCACTTATACGAATAGAATTACGGGAAACCGCAAAAAAATTCCAAGTGGGACAAATTGTGAAAAAAAATGTATTTTTCACCATGTTTGCGGGGTTTTTGCTTTTTAAACGGCGTTCAACCTTCGTAAATATAAAAGTGTTATCTGTATTCTACAGGTTTGTTCCGCATCCGGCAATACCAAACATGTAGGGTTTACATTATGTTTTGGTTATCGTAAAAAAAAATTCCAAACATTTTCTATTTAGAAATTTGCTGCGCCACGGCGCCATTTTGGCGACCAATAACTTTTTTTGTACTAACGACCTACGGACGTCATGAGGGGGCATTTTTGCCGGCTCAAGTGTACTATATCGCAAGCAGTTTGGAAATGCATGCACTTTTTTGGATGATTTTTATCCATTTTTTTGAATGCTAAAATGACAAAAAATTCGCATTTTGGCGTTTGACATTTTTTTCTTCTACGGTGTTTCAGCGTACGGGATAAAATGATGTAATATTTTTTATAATCGGACTTTTTAGGACGGGCAATACAAATATGTTTCATTTATTTTAAGTTAATTTTATATTTGTAAAATGGGAAAGGTGTGGTGATTTGAAACTTTTAACTAATACTTTTTTTTGTACTTTAAAACTTTTTTTTTTTTTTTTTACTTAACATTTAGTGCCATCTAAGGTGCTTGACCACTAGGGGGCGCGATAGTTAAATACAACCTAAAGCATTGCATAGCAATGCATTAGGGTGTACAAAGATGGTGGTTTCCCCACTTCCTGTCTGCGGACGGGTTATCCTTGAGAAAGTGCCGATATACGGCAGGACACGCGTTGAATTTTATTATTGTCCTGTATTTTTAATGGTGCGAGGGTCCTAACAACCTTGCATCTTTTAGAAATTAAAAGACATATTTTTATTAAGTCATATACTTGGCTTTTTTATACTCCACGAGCGCCGGGTCCGCCATTTTACATTTTTATTTATAACATACAATGGTCACACCAAAACCAATTAGTATTTTATGTTGAAGTACGACTGTAGAACTTCTCTTCATTGCAGAAGATATGACACATTAAAGGGGTATTCCCCCCAACACAAAGATTAGTAATTACATATGTAAAAAAGGAAAAATAAAGATCATTTCAAAACGCATTTCTTTTCCAATTTTGCTTCCAATTTCACAGTAAGAGGTATTCTGATCTGCTTGTTAACAGAAGGTTTCCTAGGCTGCCAACCACCTCTCTCTGCCTTAGCACACCCAACTGTGTTTTATCAGCAGTACAGGAACTTGTTTATGATACTTACTGCCAAACTTTAACCAGGTGGAGCTCTGTCGCCTCGTGTCCTGCGGTTAAAATTATTTCTCAATCACCAATGGTCCTATGCGGACTGGGGTGCCTAGGGGCCCACTATAAACACCATTGAAATTTCATTCTGAGGCCCACCAGTGGAGTTGTTTATGGGGCCGACCAATGGACTTCTTTCAGAAGGTACATCCTACAGCTACTGTACATGCCTCCTGTACTCTGCCTCTTGCCTCTTTCTTTCATCCTCTCCCAAGGATGTATAAGCAGTTTAAAACAAATCCCAGGTCTGCCAATCCAGGGCCCTCCATTGAGTTTACCTTGATCCCCCTGTGGGTCAGTCCAAGGCTGACAATGTTCCCCTAACACTAAAAATACAGTTGAAATGTCAAACACTGCTGTAGAATTCCCAGAACAGAAAGTATTGACCTGAAGCTAGATGTGAAAGGAGCAACTGTGGGAAGAGAACCCAGATAGGGAGAACCCCATTGGGGGTCTCATTTCAGAAGGGCCTCAAGTATAATATTTCACTGGTCGGCCCTTGGCACCCTAGTCCAACACTGGTTATAGAATATCTTAAAGGAACCCAATTTATTTTAAGAAATCTGTGCTAGTTAGATGCAGGAACTCCTCTGACAAACTCATTATCACTGGGGAAGCAACAACTGGCTGTATCAAAAAATGTAGCATTTACCATAGCAGGCATTAAAATTAATACTGGCCCATGATAAAGTCATGAAGAGACTAAGGGTCTACTCAAGCACCCTGGTTCATACAGAGTTTTAACCTGGAACAAGGGACACCTATAACAACATCAATATCCTTAATAACCTTACTTGCAAACTAAACCCAGAATGGCTCTAGAGACCCCTTTAATAGGGGTGTTGTTAGAAACTCAAAAAATAAGAAAATATAGTGCAGTAATACTAAAGCTAAGCAGTAACTCTATGTCATAATACGTGTCTGAACTACTTACAAACACTGTTATATTGCATTATATATTTGTGCTGTTTTTTTCTTCTCTCTGGACTAGTGGGCAGGAGCAACAGTAGCTGAGGTACACTCTCTTAAAACTAAATATTCCCACAACAACTGCTTTCCCCCACAGCTGAGCATGGATCTATATTATTATATCCACCACACCAAATATATTTTTGTGTGTTCGGCCCTTCAGTCTTCTTTCTACTCTGGGCATAAGTCGTCCCTCCACTACCACAAGTCTGTCAGAATGACCTGAGCAACAGCACATGCCAGCTATGTCAGTCAGTCTAACCATGAGTAACTCAGATCTGTCCTAGTTCCTTACGGTGGAACTCTGTTATTTCTGCTAAGAAGTAGCCCAGCGCCAATTTTGTTCTTCTATAGACGATTATCCCTATCACAAAATGAGCAGACTTTTCTAACTAAAGATATTTAGGAATTTTTTTCATTAGGACATGTAGTTTATGTATTATGTTTTCTTCATTTCCTCAGAACCCTTTAAAAAAAGAAAAGAAAAAAAAAAGGGACAACTACCTGACACTTAAAAAGTCAGCAATTCTCTCAAATCTACTACATTTTTCCCTATTCCTGTGATTCCCTCTACTTCTGGTGCATTTGTTACACAACATTTTTAGAATTTCGGGAATGAGATAATAATGAAAAATAATATAACAAATTAATTTTTTGGGGGGGTGCCATACATCCTGCACTCTAAAAAACATGGTTATAACAATTATTGGGAAACCATATGTTGTATTATTTTTTATGCCTTTGTATTTACTGTACATTTGGCTAGGTTCACGACTGGCTTAATTACGGACGAATTGACGCCCCCCGCAATTACGCCGTGTGCCGGGGCGAGGGAGCGGTTGAGGGACAGGGGGGCCTGCACCTCTGCCGAATATACTTGGCATACCAAGGGCGCGTGTAGCCGCTGGTAATTCACAATGTCAATTATCTCCCCCCTCGGCGTATTCACCGAGTAAGGAGAGGAGACTAATCCATAGTTCTCTATGTACTTCTCTAAGCGCTTGCTACCTCTGCACACCCCTGTAGCTAGCCCCTGACTATTGTCCATTTCTGGACAAAAAAAAAAAAAGAGGAAATTTTTTGATTATCAATCATCAGCTTTAGAATTCTTTTCTCATCCAAATCTCTATTGACAGCAAGAAAGGAATTTAGGTGCCCGCCTTATCAAAAAAAAATAACTTACAGTTTCAGGAGCCTAGACATTAAGTTCACTTTCACAACGGCTCAACATGTTTGATTTCACAGCTTTGAGATTTCCCAGTGCCAGATAAATAGGATGTTCTGCCTAACAAATAACCTTCAAAGCTGTGAACAGCACCTTCTGTATATTTTTTAACACTTTATAAAGCTTCCCCAGAAGAAAATACTTGGATAAAAGAGACAGAAGTGGATTTTCAGATAAAAAGATTACTGACACGTTTCCACTGCTGCTGTAATATAGCAAGAATAAATGGCAAAAGGCAGATTATAACTTCATGCTCTTTAATTCTTTTGAAGCTGAAGCAATGTTTCCCCCAAAAGCCTTTTATTAATGAAAAGAGAGGCAGGAATGAAGATAGAGATAGGTGTCCAGAAGCAAAGAAGTGGGTATTTTTTTTTATATCAAAGATGACTAATCTCGCTATACAAGCAGCAGTGACAACAAGTGTACTGGCTAATGTTGTTTTATAATCTATAACTTGTATAGTGTAAGTGGTTGCCCTATATGGAAACACCTGTCTACATACCCTAGTTAGATCATCGCCTCAAAAGTATAATCAACAGCTTTCCATAAACCCAACAGTACAAGTAAAAAAAAGAGAAACTATTATATTTAATTAAAGAAAAATGCTATCTTCCCTTTTCAGTTTAATCAGCTTCCTTCCCTCCCTGCTATGCTTTTTCTATGTACTCATTTAAGAAATCATTAAAAGAATCCACCTTTACAGATTTCAGTGTCCTGCTTCATTGAGATATTTTACATCTTCTCGTAGAAGTCAATTAGAGGGACAGTAAACTTAAAGTAATCTTTTCTCTCTCTCTCACTCAACGACTTAGTTAGTAAGTCCAGCACTCATGCAACACCACAATACAGCCAGCACCATCTCTCCTCTGTCTCTCTGCCCTCTCCTCCCCCTTCCCTCTCAATAGATTCTATATGCAGCTGAAACTTGATCCTCATGAAGCTATATCCTTTGCAGGATAAAATATGTTATGATTTACAACAAATGGAGACATGTGTTTTACAGTTTTCACCCTTTTCGGCTCAAAATGCGCCAAAGGAGCAGTCTCAATGTCTAATAAAAACAAAAGTGTTAGGTGCATGGTTCGTAAGATTCAACACTTTTAATGCGCTAAAAGGGGGCTTTGGGGGCGTGGGGTACCCCACTCAAATTATTATAAAACATTAGATATGGCTCAGCAAAACTTGGGGCATTACTGCTCCGAAAGGGAGACCTATTTCATTGTGGGGTTTCCGGGCCCAGGGTCGAGTGGAGTAGATTTGGGGGGTTAGGGAAAAAAAATTTCCCAAAATTTTTCTTTCACCTAAAAAATAAAAAAGAATTTTGAAATTATCAAAAATAAAAATTTTATTATTTAAATTTTTAAAAATGTTTTCATATAAAATGAAAAAAATATACTGAAAATATCCAAAAATATAAAAAATCTCCTACAAAAATTTTTTAAAATGAATGGGAAACTAAAACTAGTTTACATTAAAAAACCCAGTTATGTTTTTTCGATTTTTACTTTTTACTACATTAAATGTAAAAATTTTTTTTTTGATGCTCTCACCCCCTTTTCTACATACAGCAAGGCCTGCACACCACAAGGGGCTTGCTGCGATCTGCGATCCGCCAAGCAAGATCAGTACCTAGTTTTTTTTATTCATGACATGCTATTTATACTTTTTTTTATTTCCGCCTATCTATTGCCCATAACATTTTGGTGCCTTACTAAGCGCCTAATTCCCTAATGCGCCAAAAAACAAGACGAACACGGAGAACTTTAGATGCCCTTTTTTGAACCAAAAAAAAAACACTTTCATATATTAGGTCAATTTTTAAAAATGAAAATAGTTAGAAAATGAACTTCGATTTTCCAGCTTCTACTGTCCCCTAAGGAAACATAAAAAAGGGTGGGCATGGGAAAAAAAGCGGGGTAAAAAGAAGGAATTTTTTTTCTCTGAAAGAAACCTCTCAACTTTTTGGGAGGGGCAAGAAGCTTTGGCTTTGGTGTGATTTGTATATTCGTTTTACTATGGGTTTTTTCATATATTCATTCTTTCTGTCACTAATTTTCAACATTTTTTTATTTATAAATCACACAAAATCATTAAAATTAAGACTTTTTCATGACCAAACTGCCCCAAAAATCATCAAATAAAAATTGTAGATTAATATGCTTTTAGGAACCATGAATACTTTTTCGGGGGAAATATTGAAATTTTTAAAAAGAAGTTTATGCTTTAAACCCAAAAAAGAGGGCATTTAAGGTGTAAAAATGGGAAAAAAAGGGGGAATTTTGGTCAAAAAGGGGGGCCGTCCCCAAAAAAGAGGAACACTTGGGAAGTATAAAAACAGGGGGGTCGTAGTGGGAATTTTCAAGCTTATGGGCCAAAATGGAACATTGATGAATAAGCGTTGGTTTTTTTTAGAGGACTTGGCACAGAGTTCCTAATTATTCGATCCAACAACAGCCTCCCCCCATCCTTTAATGAATACTTCCATCCAGATTCAGATAGGGGGGAGTTGGTTGTGCCAAACAAACCCCTTTTCATTTTTTCTTAGTACTTTTTCTTAAAAAAAAAGTCTCCCCTTTTTTTATATAGGTTTTCCCCCCATTACACACAGCAGGTTTTTGGGCGCCCCTTTCAAGAAACAGAGTATCTTTAGCCAAAACTAAATGTCCTTAATGCAAACAGATAATCCAAAAAGTAAAAATGATTTAACCCAATCAGAAAAACTGATTACTTTAGGTTAGATTTTTATATATGATTATATAAAACTGTGCATCCATAAAACCCTAGACCATTATTACTTAGATAGGCCTCCAATCCTGGATTTTTTTTAAAGTACTTTAAATCTGAAGTGTATCCCTTTGGCTTAATTTTTAAAGATAGTTGCTAAAACAAGCTTAAATAAAAAAGAATTTATTGCTTTAAGCACAAAACTTACTACATTGAGTGTGTGACTTTCCCTTATACCCTGGAAGGGCTTTCCTGCTTTCCCAGGGGGGAGGGTTAAAGAATTTCCCAGACCAGTGCAGTTTTCTGTAATAGGAGATCCCGTTTTAGAAAAGTTGAACCATTGACATGTGTTTTTGAGCAATATACATTCACTTTTTACTAGAATCAAAATAGAATAACGGATATAAGCATTCAAACAATGCCATATTACTAATCCAATAAACTACCAGTTACTCAAGTGTTCTATGGCCACCCACAAGAAGTTTATGTGGCCAACTGTACCTCTCTACACCTCTATTATAAGTTAGGTTTGTCATTTGTTTCAGGAACAACAATTGAGGAACAAATAGTTATTACTGATTCAATCGTACATAACTAAGGATTCATTGCTATCGTGTTAGGAGCATACAAAGTCTCGGCTATTTATAGACGATTCAAGAACACAATTGATGTCCCCTTCAACCAGATAAACCATCCTCTGTCCCGTGCTCCCTAACATCTCCTTGGGGCTCGCTGGAATGCGCGGTCTGTTTGTAATAAACTTCATACATAAACATGACTAGTTATCTCACGCAACCAACTCTTCCTTGGTCTGACTGGAAACTGGCCTGACCCCCTCTGACCACAGTCTCCCCTGCCGCACTCTCTTTTTAGCGGCTTCCACTTATCCACACTCCTGACTGGTAACAAGCATGGTGGAGCTCGTCGGCCTCTCTGTTCTGACACTCGCTCCTTTGTCCCGCGCTCCACCTCTGCCTTCCCTCAAAACTATTCTCCTTTAAGTGCAATCTTGTCGCATCTACGCACCTACGACTCCAAGTGGCTGTTGTATCTGACTGCCAGCCAGGCCAATGCCTTTCTTGACCCACTCTTGCTTCATGGCTTCTCCACATTTTATTTACACAGACATCCCCACTTACATCATGGGAGATTCAACATCCCAATCGGTCACCCACTCTGTGCTTCCAAAAAACAAAACTCCTTTCACTCTGCTCCTCCTTAATCCTCTCCAATGGGACGCAGGGCCATCACAAAGATGGACACACACTGGACTTCATCTTCACCCGCCTTGCCACTATCTGACATCCTCTATCTCCAACCTTATCTGACAACAACCTGCTTACCTTAACCACTATCTCCTCCCCACCTGCTTCATCCTGTCTCATATCCTGTACGGACCCGCAGGAATCTACAAAACCTCAACCATCTACTATCTCTGACTCTCGTACACCTCTTTCCACTATCTCCTCATTCAACTGAACCCCTGAGACGCAAGCACCACCTTTCTACAACCTACAATCATCACCGCCATTGATCAGTAGTCTCTACACACAACAGAACCCGCAATCAACAGACAAACCTGGCACACAGACTTCTAACCAAACAGCTGAGGTGAGCTTCCAGAATTGCTGAACAGCCGCTGGAGAAAACTCACTCCATTGATGACTGTTGCCTTATACATACACTCACATGCAGACATTTAGTCCGCACTGCTAGCCAAACAGAACTATTTCACCACTCTATATCCTCTGTCCCACAACCCAGAAATTATTCAAAACCCTTCAAATCTCTTCTCATCCACCAACACCTCCTCCCCAATCCTCTTTTCAGCAGATGAGTTTGCCATCCCCCCCCCCCCCCCCCCCCCCCCCCCCCCCCCCCCCCCCGCCCCCCCCCCCCCCCCCCCCCCCCCCCCCCCCCCCCCCCCCCCCCCCCCCCGCGGGCCCCCCCCCCCCCCCCCCCCCCCCCCCCCCCCCCCCCCCCCCCCCCCCCCCCCCCCCCCCCCCCCCCCCCCCCCCCCCCCCCCCCCCCCCCCCCCCCCCCCCCCCCCCCCCCCCCCCCCCCCCCCCCCCCCCCCCCCCCCCCCCCCCACCCCCCCCACCCCCCCCATCCCCCCCCCCCCCCCCCCCCCCCCCCCCCCAATTCACTTCCTCCAGAAGATCAACATCATCAGAGAAAGCTTCAGCCCGCAGTACCCTCCACCCTCCCTTACCATTGCAACCTGCTCTTCCCCCTTAACTTGCATTCCCCACGGTTCACTCATGACAAGCTCTCTCCTTAATGTCAAATCCAACATACCAATACCTGTATCTTGAACCACTGCCATCCCACCTCAACCCAGACTCAGTGCTTCTAACATCCCAGCACGCACCATCTCTTCAACCTGATCAGAAACCTCTGGCTTCTTCCCTTTTCCCTTCTTTAAATCATGCTACTATCCTCCAATCCTAAAAAAAAACAAACACCTTGACGGGAGCCCTCTCTCTTGTCAAACATTCGCACATCTTCACTGATCCCTTTTGCTTACAAAACTCCTCGAGCAGCACGTCTTCTCTCAGCTGTCCTCCCACCTTTTCCTCCAAACTCTCTTCTTGAACCCATACAATCTGGTTTTCGACCCACACACTCTACCGAAACCTGCCCTAAACAAAGTCACTAATGAAATAGTATCTGCTAAAGCCTCCTGCACTACTCTGTGCTCCTCATCTTGGGACCTGTCTTCTGCATTTTGACACTGTCGACCATTCCCTTCCTACTACAAATCCTCTTTTTGTTCCCTTTCCCTCAGCATCACGGACTTGGCTCTTTTCTGGGTTTCCTAGTACATAACTGATCGGACTTTCAGAGTCTCTCATTCTTGCTCCACCTCCTCCCCCCGGCCACTCTTTGTTGGTGTACCCCAGGGTCAGTCCTGGGTCACTTACTCTTCTCTATCTACACCCTAGGCCTCGGTCATGGGCCTTTTTCATAGCCTCACATGGCTTTCATATAACCACTGTATGCTGATGATACCCAACTCTACATCTTGGCCCAGATGTCACTTCTCATACTCTCCGGGATCCCCGACTGTCTGTCCTCATTTCCTCCTTCTTCTCATCACGTCTGCCCTAAAAACTAAATGTGGAGAAAAAACAGAAACTCATCATCTTATCCAACATTCAACTCTTCCCATGCCCATGATATCTATATTTACAGTCTACGCTCTACAATTTCACGGTTTCCACAAGTCGCTGTCTTGGGGTAATCTAGACTCTGCTTTATCTTTCAACCTCAATCAAACCCTAACCTCTGCCTGCGCCCTCCACTGAAAAACATCTCTCGCATCCGCTAGTCCTCTGCTAGGACTACAAAAATGCTGGTCCATGCCCTTGTCAGCTCCCACCTAGGACTACTGCAACACTCCTTCGTCAGTGGCCTCCCAGCTATGCACCCTCGCTCCCCTCCAATATATCCTTAAACTCTGAGCCCCGTCTTATCCACCTATCTCCTCGATACTCCTTCTGCCTCTCCTCTCTGCCAATCCTTCACTGGTTTCCCATTGCCAGCGAATTCATTTCAAGCTACATCATGACCTACAAGGCTCTCCATGACTCTGACACCTCCATAAATCTCTGCCATAATTTCCCAATATCTCCCCCACGCCCTATCCGATCCTCACAGGACCTTCTCCTCTGCTCTCCCCTTATCAGCTCCTCACACAAAACCGTCTCAATACTTCTCCGTGTTCACCAAACTCGGGAACTCAACTGCCCCAACACATCAGACTCTCCCTCCAACTTTCACAGCTTCAAAAGCAACCTGAAAACCCATTTCTTCAGGCTTGCCTATAACCTTCACTAAACTTTGTCACTACTTCCATCCACAGGGACATGTCTTGCCCCTCACTCCTGTCTATTTCCCCATACTTTTGATAGATCTGTAAGCCCTCGCGGGTAGGGTCCTCTTCCCTCTGTCGTGCCAATTGTCATTATCCCTTATCACTGTACTCGTTGGACTTATGTAATGTATGTAACCCCCGAATGTACAGCGCCTGAATCAATGGCGCTTTAAAATAAATAATAAATAATAATATTAATAATGTCTGGAAAAAGACAAAGTGGGACTGAAAGACCAATTCCTATGAAGATTTATTTATATTCCATTTGACAACATAAACGGTACATCTATTGTGTCAATTTATTATGGATTTTCATTTCATTACTTAGAATGTGTTTTAGTTTTCTCCCATTAGACTCTTGCTTATTGGCTAAAATAAAATATGTAGGATGTGATTTTGAGGACACCTCTAAATAGATTTGATATCGATGCAAGGTAACTAAAATTATTACTGTATAAAACGTTATATTCAAATGACAAAATACTTTCTCCAAGAAGGGAAATTCCTGTTAGCTTGTAATTTAAAACTGTTGAACTGAAAATGCACAGATTGGTGCAGAAATTTCTATAAGAACTTATCTAAGCACACATGTGAATGGGATTTAACCAGTGTGTGCCTGGTTACTGCAAAGTAACAAAATTGGAAGATCCAACAACCATTTAAACATGTTCCTTTATTAAAGAATTTAGAGCAGTTGGACAATAATACAATGAAAAGGATATCATGCAAACAATGAAGAACGTACTATCACAAAAAGGACAGGTAACCAAAATAAAAACCGAAAAACACAGTTGGGGATAGTAGGACATAAATTTTATTAAATAAATAATGCTTTTACGAGGTGGACAAAAAATTATATACTACAGTAGTAGACACATTAAACTAGAAGATAGCAATAGTTTCACATAAAGATTTACTCTTATTACAGTCATATGACGGGTCAATTAACTTCATTTAAAGGTACAAATTGAGATTAATTCTTTGATAACATCAAATTACAGAGGGGGGTACTTAGGTTCTTTCTATTTAATGCTATATCTGTTCTGGATGCTATACAGAGTAGGTAAAAGAATTTGTGTGGAGGGGTGGGTAGGAATTTCAGGAGTCCAAGTAAAGGAGAGATTAGTAATTTCTTAAGAGAAGAAATTTCGAATGTCTGGTTACTCCACCAGGACATGCAGCATTGTTGTCTTGTTGGGGGCCGCACTTCTTCCAACATTGTTCTGAGGATTCATAGATATCTTAGGCTATCCTTGGGGGGTAGGTAAATACCACGAATGGGAGTAAATACCACTGTATATATATATAAAACCATAAGCAAGAGACATTGTTTCTTTATGTTTATACATTTAGTTAAAGAGACAGAGATAGATGGTTTGTCGCTTTTGCCCATTGATCTTTAGAGAATTGGGAGGATAATTCCCTTTTCACCATTTTAACATCAGTTGAGAACTTGAGGTGAATATTAATGTTGTGAATGATGAGATTGGCCTATAGTTCCTGTTGTTGTCCAGTAGGTTTACCTGGTTTCGGATTGTTGTGACATTGGGCTAGTTATGAGTTCCTTTGAGGGATGATGGGAGATGGCAATTTCATTAATAGGTCACATCTAAATGGTAGAAGAATATTCTGAGGAACAAACGATAACACTTGTCTGTAATGCCATCAGGTCCAGGGCTTTATTTGTTTACTATGATGAATGGCATGTTCTACCTCTGCTAAGTATATAGGTAAGTTTCGTTTTTCTAAATTAGCGGGGGAAAGCTTTAGAGACGAGGAAATTATTTATGTCACAGTCTGGAGGAGTAGGAATATTCTCGGATAACTGAAAATTATAGAGATTGGCATAAAAAGATGCAAATTGTTCAGCAATATCTAGTGGATAATGAGTTGATTACAAGAGGAGGATGTCAGATGGGGAATTGAGGGGACAACAGGCGCCAGACACCAGAGTTGATGCCCTCAGAGCCACCGCAGTAATTGTAGAACTCGACGGAAGTCTGCAGTACCCTTGATTTAAAAGAGATACGATTCGCTACACCAAGCCACTTCCCATCACCCATGTAATGGGTGAAAACAAAAAACCTTTTGGGTACAGATGAATGAAACCATGTCCACATGTGGGCTGCCAGTGACCATGTATGGACTGCCAGAAAGCTCATACAGCCAAATGGACTCTTGTGTTATGACTAGTGTTGAGCGATTGCGTTGGCTAATCGAGGATCGATCGATAGTCGATAGTCGGCAGCTATCGATAAGGTTTTTCGATGTGAGCATCGATTATGAGCGATTACAATAAAGTCTATGGAGAGCAACAACACTTCATTATTTACCCAAACAAGGCTGGAGAAGCTGAAATAACATCCCACAACAGGTCAAATGGATACGTGCTACATCTTAGGCAAACACTTAGGATTATTAAAAGTCACAGAAAAAAAGTCACAGACCATTCACTTCCCTGGTTCTTGTACCTCTGCCTGACCCTTAATCTGCATCACCCACAAATTAAAAGCGCCAGAATGGCAGTATGATTTGAACCATATCTTACTTGAACTGGGACATTGATATCCTGTCCTGGAACGCAGCATGAGCCCCAAACCTGCTTGACCCACACATTTAAAAAGTGTGGAGGAAAGGAGACTTTTCAACACACCATTTTAGTTTCTCTGGACATTGACTATACCTTGTCCTGGTGCCACCAGCATGACGCCCACTCACAAACCATGCATGCCCAAATTATTAATAGTGCCGGAAATATTGGAGTCGTTCAACCACCATTTTAGTTTCCTGGACATTGACTATAATGTCATGGGCCACAGCATGAGCCATCAATCATGAATGACCCAAACATTTAAATAGTGACGGAGAAAGGAGACTTTACACTACCCTATTTAGTTGTCACTGGACATTGACTATAACTCTCTGGGGCCACAGCATGAGCCCCAAACCTGCATGACCCACACATTTAAAAATGTGCTGGGAAATATGGAGTCTTTCATCCACCATTATAGTTTCAATGGACATTGAATATACCTTTCATGGCCACTGCATGAGCCCAAACCTGCATGACCACAATTTATAGTGCCGGAGAAAGGAGACTTTCCATCCTCCTTTTTTAGTTTCATGGACATTGGACTATACTTGTCCTGGGCCACAGCATGAGCCCCAACATGCAGACACCCCACATTTAAAGTGCGCGAAATAAGGAAGTCTTTCAACCACCAATTTTAGTTTCACTGGTCATTGACTATATCCTGTTCTGGGCCAATGTCATGAGCCCCAAACTGATGACACCCACATTTTAAAAGTGCTGGAAAAAGGATTCTTTAATCAACCATTTTAGTTTCAATAGAGACATTGACCGATACCTGTCCTGGGCCACAGCATGAGCCCCAAAACACTGCATAATGACCCCGCATTTAAAAAGTTGCCGGAATAAGGAAGTCTTTCAACCCAACCATTATTAGTTTACTGGTCATCTGACTATACCTGTCCTGGGACACAGACATGAGCCAAACCTCATGAACCCCACTTTTAAAAGTGCTGGAAAAAGGAGTCTTTCAACCACAATTTTAGTTTACTGGAACTTGACTATACCTGTCCTGGGGCACAGCTGAGCCCCAAACCTGGCATGACCCAACATTTAAAAAGTGCCGGGAAAAAGGAGTCTTTTCAACCACCATTTTAGTTGAATGGACATGATATACTGTCATGGGCCACAAGCATGACCTAGGGCCGGAGTTACAGTGGGGCGTTGAAAGCCCAGGCTGGCTTGTCAGTATTTATTAAACAAGAAGGTTCTATATGCCTGATGACGCAGCAACGAAATATGTCGTGCTGAAGCAGAGTGGGAAGCGGAAGTGTGAGAACTCCAGCCTCCTCTGTTACACTGGTCATTAACCTGGGTTAGCGCTTGCCCCTCAGTATGAGTGTTGGACCAATTGAGCTTCCACTTGGAAATACTGGTCGGTTAACCGCTCCGTTACACCAAGTTGCCATTTATCTTGGCATTATTTTTCTCATTTTACTAACGTGCTGGTGGAAATGGTCTTGTTACTTTGTTTCTCTGTACAGTTGTCCATACTTCCATTGTTCTCTGAATTAACTACATTGGTCAAAGTTTGTCCTTGTTCCTCCCTTGTTACAAATTCAGAGGATTTTTTTTAACAGCTATTTTGTACATGCAAGTTTTTTAGTACTTGAATTCTAGGAAAAGAAACACATTTTTAAAATATGGATGGAATCACACAATGTTTTGTTTCTCTTTTTTTCATTGTATTAAATGGGTTGTCTAAATACGGGATTGATACGCTATGTTAAAGATCTCTGCAAAAACAAGCTCATTTTGCAATAGTGTCAATTAAACAGTGTACTACCTATTCCTGTTTCTGACAGCACCATCAACCCTTGAGCACTCTTGACAATTGTGAAGAACAAAGTCTGTTAGGAAACAATTTTTTAGATTAGGGACCTGTAGTATAGCTGCATGTCACAGCAAAAATGCCCACAAAAATTCAAAAGCATGGACCCTTGAGCCAATTTGGTCAATTGTTTAGATCATATGTCTGTTAGAAACTACATTTTTTAGAATAAACCTGTAGTATAGCTGCATGTACAGCAAAAATGCCCCAAAAATTCAATGAATGACCCTTGAGCCTTTGGTCAATTGTGAAGAACAAAGGGTCTGTTGAGAGAAACAACTTTTTTTAGAATTGACCTGTAGTTATAGCTGCATGTCACCAGCAAAATGCACCAAAATTCAAGATGGACCATTGAGCCACTTTTGGTCAATTGTGAAGAACAATGTCTGTTTAGAGAAACTACATTTTTTTATATAGGATCTGTGTATTGCGGAATTTCAAAGCTGCATGATCCCAAAAAAATTATTAAAAATGACTTCTCAGCACTGTTAAAAATTAGTGAGGAGAAAAATGCCACTTAGAAGCCACATTTCTTTCCAAAGGACCATAATCATAGCTGTATATCTCACAGCAACATGACCCAAAAAAAATTATATATATGACTTTCTCAGCACTTTAAAAAATTGTGAGGGAGAAGGCCAACTTTGAAGTCACATTTCTGTTCAAAAGGACCATGATTTATTGCTGTATCTCACAGCAAAACTTGGACCTCAATACTTTGAACTATGCGAAACTTTATTACGATAAAGTGAGTTAATTGAACGGTGTTGTCATGTTAAAACCCTTCTGTTCTTTTACAGTCTCCTCACAGCAAAACCATCAAATGAACTGTTGGGAAATTCGAGAATAAAATTGCAGTAAGAAGATGATCATTAAAAAAAAGTTTTCAAGAGGACCATTTCTGTTTGAAAAGGAATGTGAAGTAGACGCAAAACTAATCGGTGACCTCGGCAATTGGGGCCATACTAACATCATCAGAGATCCATGCCTGATTCATTTGATGAAAGGTCAATCGATCACATTATCTGTGGAATGCCGGATGCGTTTGTACTGTTTAATGACTCCTAACAGATGTGCTGCTGAGGTCGCTCAGATATGACGCTGGATGCTGGGCAAGGACAACACCTCTATGGCGTGACGAGGCCAGCATCGGGCCTTTCGTCCTATTTTGGATAACCAGAAGTCTTATTGGGTCCGGAACACATGCAAATAAACATCGGGTGTTGAGACGAAGATAGTGTGCCACCATGATCTTAAGCTGATCTTGTGTGTTGGATGTGTGCCTGCATTGCATGCGTGGTGAGGTGGTAAACAAAGATTGCCAGAGGTCACCCATTAAGGCCTTCTGGCCTCCTACTGCCTGCTGCTGCGCTAGCATACTTGGCTCTCTACGGCTGTCCACGTCGATGATGTTGTTCCACCGTGACATTTGGGGAACGTGAAGCAGAACGCAACAGATAGTCTCCAGTTGATCAATCAGCTTGGTCTCCCATTTTCCTGCATTTTACTCCTATTTGGGTGGGTGGAAGGAAATGTGCTGATTTATGTTTGTTCCGGGGATCAGGAGGGTGGGTCCCACCCAGTAACTGTTGTTCATTTTGATGGCCTTAATGCGAGGATCATGTTGGAGGAAATGGTGATCCAAGCACTATGTGAGAGTGGAGCCTTGATTTCCAAGCCTCTGGGTCGTAGGGTCACTAGCAAACTGATCTTCCTCATTTTACTCACCCGCCTCAAAGTCGCCGCCATCCTCTTTCCAAGGCAGGGACGTCGGTAACTCGGTGTCTAGGAATACATCATCCTCCTGCCTCCTCTCTCCGCTCGCCTCCGGCACAGCTTCAACACCAGCCCTGGCTTGCCTGAGATGAATGATCCCTGAGAGCTGCATGCGCCCCTCTGCAATAGGCTCTGGACCTCCGAAACACTGCCTAATGAAGACCGATGATATTGTGAAAAACTGTCGGGCCTTGTGGATTTGACTGAGAGGAAAGGCTCCGTGTCAGCATGATCTGTGTCCGTCTCTCCTCCATCGCTGGCGGGACCTGTTTTCAGATAGTCCAACGATAGTTTCGTTCCAGAACTAAGATCACCACAATGTCATGCTGACAGGGCATTGTACGCACTGACCATTTTGGTGGCTTCTTCAAAAAACTGGGCAAGGATGGTGCAGAGTCTTCACCTGCATCCACCTCTCGTGGTTCAACACCCCGAGGTCATGTACCGCTGCTTGTTAAGGCCATGTGTAACTTCGTACTGCGTAATGGCATTGCGCTGCTTGCCACAATCGTGGAGCATGTGGAGGGTTTGGAATTCCAGCGTGTTTGCCACGTCAACAATGAGACGGTTGACGGGGTGAGGCCGAGCTGACGCTTGCAACGCAGCCAGACGGGACGTAGCAGGGTGGGCGGAACGGCGGAAGTGCGAATCCAGACCTCGAGCATTCTTCAGCAGGCTGTCCAGACCCGGGGTAGCTCTTTTAGAAATTTCTGGACGACATGGTCATGACATGTGCCAGGCAAGGGATGTGCTCCTGACTAACAGATCTTAAGGGCGGCCAGCAGGATTTCGCCCGTTATCGCCCCACACAACATTGCCTGGCACTAGGTTCTTGTCACACAGCCAGCGGCTCGGTCTCGTTGCTTAGAGCCGTCCACAGCTCCTGACTGTGTGTGGGACGGTATCCAAGGCAGATTAATTTCAACCGTGCTGGTGTCTCTGGGCACGTGATGCCACCAGAGGACATTGGGGGAAAGAGGTGTCCCCTGCACATCCTCGGTTTTGAAGAGCGTGGCGCCGAGCGCTGAGAGACTCCGTCACCCCTCAGAGACATTCCACCAGCTCACCAGTGTGCTGATCACAGAGATATAGCGCCTTGGCCGTGCTTAATAGTCCATGTGTCGGTGGTGAGATGGAACTTCTTCAGGACACAGATGAGACAACGCGGCTTGAAATTTTAGATGACACGTGGCTGGCAAGGGCGTGGGTCGGCTTTTCTGGCAAGAAATGCCTGCTGGCATCTAGGTATTGGGGGGCAGGCGAGGGCCATGACGTGGACGGAACCTCATCTGTGTCCACCAGACGGAAAGGCAACATTTCCAAGGCCAAAAGCTGGCCAATGCCGACATTCAGGCTTTTTGGCTTTCTGGGATGGTTTGGGTAAAGTGTTTCTTCTGTTCCCAAACCTGGAATGACAGAAGGCTGCTGCTAGGATGGCGCTGGATACGGCTTGTTGCTGGTCGTCAAACTTGGCGGAAAGGTGAAGGGGTGAGGATGGGTCTCTGGTGGTGCTGGTGGTACTCGGGCGGAGGTGGTGGCTGAAAGCGGAGGGGCTGATCCTGATCATGACTCTGTGAGACTGGGCAGATGAGTAACGCTTGGTGGTGGCGGAGGAGGAGGAGGCGGAGAAAGAGGGTGGACAGTGGTTGGAGGCCCGCGTCGGTCTGGCCTTTTCTTGGCCAAGTGTTCCCTCCATTTAAACTCATTGCATTAGCGGCATGTGAATAGGACATGTTTGGTGGTGGTTAACACTTAAGGTTCTTGCACTCTACTTATGCGTTTTACGGCAATGGCGCTTATGTCATTAACTGGGTGTGAATCAGATGGCTGCTCAAGAAGGCCCAGGGCTGTTCGATAGGGGGGTTTTTATTTTTTTTTTTTTTCCTGGACCTTTTTTGACGGCAGTTAAGCGAGGAGCGGGGTTTGCGAACTGACGATGGCTGGGGGAATCTATCAGCGAGACTTTGCGACGCCATCTCCCTTTTTGTGGCGGGACCGTATTGCCACTACCCCTTATCTTCTCACTCGTCCACTGATGAAGCGCTTCGCAAGCAAATCTGCGGAAAAGACCAGAATGGATCCGCAATGTCGTCATCATCATCATCATCAACACAGGTGACTTGGTCGTCCTGCTTTCTGCATCAGAAGCTGCTGGGCTCCAAGCAAGGGGCACGCAAGCAGTTGCGACCGCCGTGATTTTGCGATTGACCGGCTTTCCTTCACCTCCTCTGATGGGCATCAGTAACTGGGCGTCAGAGCAGACTAAATCATCCTATTGATTCTTTTACATGCCTTCTGACCCCAACCGCATTTTGTCATCAAGAGGGTCTTAGACTATGGATTATCCACAGTGGTGGGTACACGAGTTGACATTTGGGCTTGCTTCATGTTGGACGGATGCTGATGATGCTGTGACGACATTGTGGCCGTGACAGGGAGGACGTTAGGAGGTAAGGGACTGATTAGATGCAGGTGTGCATTAACCACTGACAGGGACGATGGCGACGATGTTCGTTTACTAGATTCACCAGGGCCCTGACCAGCGATGACAGGCCTGAGGGTCTTGCAAAACTGACGATTCCGCTGCATGCGTGTTGTCGCCAGCACTGGAAGGAGCACCTTCTTGTACCTTACCTCCATGTGCTACCCCCTCTTTGCTCGCTTTACCACCTGCATTTCGCTCCATGTCAGAAATATAAAAAATTTGAGAAAGGTATGGAATAGTTTTTGGAAAGCTCTCTTATTAAAGAGGCAAATCACAAGCTATTCTCAAATCCTCTAATCAAACAAAATTGTGGATTCAAATTTAACTGCAAGGTGTCTATCAACAAATCTGGACTGGGCAAAAGTCCAAAAAAACACGTTATCTGTTATTGTTTTGGTATAATAAATGCTATTTTTTGCACTTTCAATTCACCTGTGGTGGAATAAGAATTGTGTTTTAAGATTTACGTAGTTGCTGCGTAAAATGAACAGTAATGGGGCGCAAAAAGTCAAAAAAACACGTAACTGTTATGTTTTGATATAATAAAACTGTATTTTTGCACCTTTCAATTTCACCTGGGTGAATTAGAATTGCTGTTTTAAGATTTACGTAGATGCTGGCGTCAATGAACAGTACTGGGTGCGCAAAAGTCAAAAAAAAACACGTAACTGTTATGTTTTTGATATAATAAACGAGTATTTTTTGCACCTTTCAATTCACTGTGGTGAATATAGATTTGCTGTTTTAAGATTTAACGTTAAGATGCTGCGTCAGATGAACAGTACTGGCTTGGTGCGCAAAAAGTCAAAAAACACGTAAATGTTTGTTTTGATATAATAAAGATATTTTTTGCACCTTTCAATTACCTGTGGTGAATATAGAATTGCGTTTTAAAGATTTTACTGTAGATGCTGGTCAATGAACAGTACGGGGTGCGCAAAGTCAAAAACACGTAACTGGTTATGTTTTGATTATAATAAATGGTTATTTTTTGCACCTTTCAATTCACCTGTGGTGAAATATAGAATTGCTGTTTTCAAGATTTACGTAGATGCTGCTGTCAATGAACAGTAGCTGGGTGCGCAAAATTACAAAAAACAGTAACTGTTTGTTTTGATATATAACGGTATTTTTTGGACTTTCATTCACTGTGGGAATATGAATTGCTGTTTTAAGATTTAAGTAGATGCTGCTGTCAATGAAAACAGTACTGGGTGCGCCACAAAAGTCAAAAAACACGTAAATGTTATGTTTTGACTATAATCAAATGGTATTTTTTGCACCTTTTTCAATTACTGTGGTGAATATTAGAATTGCTGTTTTAAGATTTACGTTGATGCTGCGTCAAAGAATCAATGATGGGTGTGCAAAGTCAAAAAACAGTAACTGTTATGTTTTGATATAATAAACGGTATTTTTTGCACTTTTCAATCTCCTGTGTGAGAATATAGATTGCTGTTTAAGATTTACGTAGATGCTGCATTTTCATTGACAGTACTGGGTGCGCAAAAATGTCAAAAAAAACAGTAACGTTATGTTTTGATATAATAATCGGTATTTTCTGCACCTTTCAATTCACTGTGGTGATTAGAATTGCCTGTTTTTAAGATTTTTACGTAGATGCTGCGTCAATGAACAGTCTGGGTGCGCAAAAGTCAAAAAAACACGTAACTGTTATGTTTCTGAATAATAAACGATATTTTTTGCCCTTTCAAGTATCTGTGGTGATATAATTGCTGTTTAAGATTTTACGTAGATGCTGCGTCAATGAACAGTACTGGTGCGCAAAAGACAAAAAAAAACCTGTAAACTGTTATGTTTTGATATAATAAATGGTATTTTTTGCACCTTTCAATTCTCATGTGGTGAATAAGAATGTGTTTTAAGATTTACGTAGATGCTGGTCAAATGAACAGTAATGGGGTGCGCAAAATTCAAAAAAACAGTAACTCACTGGTTATGTTTTGTTATAATAATCGGTATTTTTTGCACCTTTCAATTCAGAGGTGGTGAAGTATAGAATTGCTGTTTTAGATTTACGTAGTTGCTGCGTCCAATGAACAGTACTGGAGTGCGCAAAAGTCAAAAAACAGTAACTGTTATGTTTTGATATAATAAATGGTATTTTTGCACCTTTCAACTTCACCTGTGCGTGAATATAGGAATTGCTGTTTTAAGATTTAGTAGATGCTGCGTCCAATGAAACAATGCTGGGTGTGCAAAGTCAAATACACGTAACTGTTTTGTTTTGATATAATAAACGGT
Organism: Phyllomedusa bahiana; assembly: GCA_025379985.1. NCBI lineage: Eukaryota > Metazoa > Chordata > Amphibia > Anura > Hylidae > Phyllomedusa > Phyllomedusa bahiana. The sequence goes on from JAODAL010036394.1 coordinate 26,584, forward strand.
ATTTTTTGCACCTTTCAATTCTCCTGTGGTGAATATAGAGTTGGCTGTTATAAGATTTACGTAGATGCTGCGTCAATGACAGTATTGGCTCGCGCATTAAGTCAAAAAACAGTAACTGTTATGTTTTGATATAATAATCGGCGTATTTTTTGCACCTTTCAATTCACCAGTGGTGTATATAGAATTTGCTGTTTTTAGTTTACGTAGAAGAAGCTGTTTCGTAATGAACAGTACTGGGTGCGCAAAAGTCAAAAAACTACGTACTGTTTATGTTTTGATATAATTATAAACGATCTATTTTTTTGCACCTGTTCAATTTCACCTGTTGGTGATGAATATAGAATTTGCTGTTTTAAGATTTTAGTAGATGGTCAATGAACAGTACTGGGTGCGCAAAAGTCAAAAAAATACGTAAATGTTATGTTTTGATATAATAAATGTTATTTTTGTGCCACCTTTCAATTCACCTGTGGTGGTATTTAGAATGCTGTTTTAAGATTTTACAGTAGATGCTGCGTCAATGGAACAGTACTGGGTGCGCAAAATTCAAATAAACACGTAACTGTTATGTTTTGATATAATATACGGTTATATTTTTTGCATTTCATTCACATGTGGTGAATATAGAATTGCTGTTTTAGATTTACGTAGATTGCTGCGTCAATGAACAGTACTGGGTGCGAAAAGTCAAAAAATAACTCGTAACTGTTTTTTTTGGATATAATAAACGTTATTTTTTCCACCTATAAATTCAACTGGGGTGAGTATAGAATTGATGTTTTAAGATTTACGTTAGGATGCTGCGTCAATGAACAATGATGGGAGTTGCAAAAGTAAAAAAACACGTAACTGTTATGTTTGATTAATAAACGGTATTTTGTTGCACCTTTCATTCACATGTGCGTGAATATAGAATTTGCTGTTTAAGATTTACGTAGATGCTGTTGCGTCAACTGAACAGTACTGGGCTGCGCAACAAAGTCAAAAAACACGTAACTGTTATGTTTTGATTATAATAAAACGGTATTTTTTGCACCTTTCCAATTACCCGTGGTGAATATAGAATTGCTGTTTTAAGATTTACGTAGATGCAGTAGATGCTGCCGTCAATGAACATTACTGGGTGGCAAAAGTCAAAAAACACACGTAACTGTTATGTTTTGATATAATAATCGATATTTTTTTGTCCACCTTTCAATTAAACTGTGGTGAATAGTTGAATTGCTGTTTTAAGATTTTACGTAGAGATGCTGCGTCAATGAACAGTACTGGGTGCGCAAAGCAAATAAACACGTAATGTTATGTTTTGTTATATAATATTGGTATTTTTTGCACCTTTCAATTCACCTGTGGTGAAATATAGAAATTGCTGTTTTAAGATTTACGTAGATGCTGCGTCAGATGAACAGTACTGGTGCGCAAAAGTCAAAAACACGTAACTGTTGTTTTGAATATAATAAAACGGTATTTTTATGCACTTTCAATTCACTGTGGTGAATTATGAATTGCTGTTTTAAAGTTTTACGTAGATGCTGGTCAATGAACAGTACTGGGTGCGCATAAAGTCAAAAAACAGTAAACTGTTATGTTTTGATATAATAAATGGTTATTTTTTTGCACCTTTCAATTCACCTGTGGTGAATATAGAATTTGCTGTTTTAAGATTTACGTAGATGCTGCGTCAGATGAACAGTACGGGGTGCGCAAAAGTCAAAAAAACTAACGTAAAATGTTATGGTTTTGATATAATAAATGGTAATTTATGCACCTTTCAATTCAACTGTGAGGTAGAATATAGAATTTGCTGTTTTAAGATTTACGTAGATGCTGCGTCATTGAACAGTGCTGGGTGCGAAAAGTCAAATAACACGTAACTGTGATGTTTTTCGTTCGATACAAGGTATTTTTGGCAACAATCAACCCTGTGCTGAATAAATGATTGCTGGATTGTAATTTAAGTGCAAGTGGATATATCAAAAGTACACAAAAATTAAAATGAACACCTATCTGAAATGTATACTGATAATAAGTGGAGTTTTGCCAGCTTAACAAAAAGAGACCTGCAGTTACTAGAAATGATGTTTATCAATATAAGTTCTGCATGCCCAATATCAAGAAATATGTCAATAGCAAACTTGTTATAAATAAAGATATTTCCACTACAATGTTACACTAAGTCTTGGTGAATTTATCAAATGTTCTTTATAGATAGGGAGCATGTCTGTGGTTTTGTTCGCCCGCGGGGCCCCCCCCCCCCGCGCCCACCGCCGTGAATTTACAGCGGTTGATGCTGCATTTATAAATTCTCTTGCTAACTAATAAAAATTTTCAAATCTCTAATCTAACTAAATTGGACGGATCACAGCTAAATAGTAGAGGTTTCTCTGTGCAGAAATTAGACTAATTTCGCTGAGATGTTTGGCCACAGGCATGAGCGCACGTCCTTTCCCTATGAGAAGCTGAGAGAACTGAGGCTGTAAAAGGAAACGCTGTTCTATGTATAACGATTTCATGTGATTTTTCCAGCCTATCGCAACCATACAAATCCCTGGTCATGACGTTTGCACACACATGTTCACCCTGTACTATTCTGTAATCTTGATTTGCTGGCCGCCAAAATTACAGGAAGCGCCGAAAAAAGGCGGCAGATCTTAATAGATGATGATCAGATTTTAACCTAATTATCGCTTGTATCTGGGAAAAATTCGATCTCCATAAACACCTTGCCGATTTCAACTTTGTCGATAAAAATCGCTCAACACTAGTTATGACCCTAACATTTGAAATAAAACAATTTAACATTTTTGTGGCCAAATAAGCTACATAATCAGATGCTGGATAAGGATGTGCATCTATATTAGTAATAGTCTCAGTGATCACAGTCCTAAACTTAAACGCTCCTCCAACTTAGCAAATTAAGAAGTTGAATATTTAGGGTCCTGTGATAGAATTACTGGGAAATGTGTTTTGGGTTCTTGGGGTAATGTGTTCCTTCACATGTTCATCATAGCATATAGTAGATAGTATTCTCTGTGGCTTTTGTTAAGGCAAGATCCAATGTGGAATGCAGTTTCTGTAAGGGTATGTGCAAACGGTGTCTTGAATACGTTTTTGCAATATGTAAAACGTATTGTTTTAATCGCATCAAAAAGTGTATCACATCATGTGGTACATATTTGGATATGTTTTTTGGACTGCAGAAACGTATCCCAATAGTTTTTATTGCCTTTTCAATGCGCTAAATGGATCAAGAATTGACATGTTTGAATACATCCGTTTAACACAACACGGAAACCTATGTAAAACACGTATCGTCTGAACGACAATACGCATTCTACAGTGAATCCAATGTTAAACTTTTTAACATTTTTTAAAATACGTATTGGGTTCCATTTTTCTGTACATAAAATGTACACAAAAACTTATTTAACAAACGCCGTGTGAACATACCCTAAGTTACATTCACTTTTATGTGCGTTACAGAAAAAGGGCAATACAGTGAACTCAGCTTTTTCTGTAATAAGTAATTTCAGGGCCCCATGCAGCCAATACATTTGAACCTCCTGCCCAATATCAGTTCCTATCTTGCATTTTTATCTGCAGGCCCCTTTAAAAAAAAGTTGATCAGGGCCCCTTATTTATACTTTTTATTTATTCAGATAGACTTGTCTCTGGCAAACTAGGTTCTCTTAAACATAGGAAATTTTATATGGTATGTGCATACAATAGGAGTTTAAATTGGCTGGCAGGTTTACTGTGTGTAAAGATTGTACGATGGATTTTATTCTATATGTAAAATAATATTTTGTACTTTTTTTTTAAAGATGTCACAGCCTGGGGGGTTGGGTGTATGCGTGGTTGAGCTGACTTGAGGCGTGATGACCGGCCGTAATCAGTTCAGTGTTTGCTTTACTGCCGTCATGGTGCAGGACGCTGGATATCGTCAGGTGGGCTAATTAGCATGGAGTTACATTGTGTATATAAGACAGCTGTGAATTCAGTTTTCTGTTATATTAAGAGAAGTCAAAACGTTCAACATTGACAAATTCTAACATGATGCTACGTTTTTGATGCATCTTTGAATAAATTTAGGGTTTTACCAATATATTTTCAAACCCAAAGTTTTGCTGGAACTATGCTTTTTGCTAGATCTCCAACATATCTTAATCACTGGAGCAGGTCCTAGTTTTGTAAATTGATACATTGAGGCCTCATGGGTGACAATTAGTGAAGACAAGAACTTGAAATGTTCATTCAGCCTTATTTTTTCAAATTTGCTTCAAATGACAACTGAATTATATGGGCAACTCTTTCAGTTCTTACTTGTACTTTTATTAACATGTGAGATTTATGACCAGATCCCTCTCCATGATCTACTCTAGTTTACAATAAGTCAAAACCATGTTATGATCAGGAACGTTGCCCAGAAATGGTATACTCAGCATTAGCAATATTGGGCCTCAGTTATGAAAACTTTCTAACGTTAAAGGTGTATTCCGGTATACAAAACATGACTCCTACTGAAAGTGTGTGGTAGAAATAAAAATCTTTAAAATATAGTAATTAAATATTTTTAGTGGTTTTTCACATAGTAACTCATCAATTACTGAATCAAAAAGTGATGTTTCCAAGGGATACGACCTGTAGTTCAGTTTGTTTTCTGGTCAGGCATGCTCAGCTACAGCACTGGGAAAGTGAGCTGTGTGCAGAGCTGTGGAGTCATTATATATTTTGGGAGTCAGAGTCGGTCCATTTTATAACAAATTGGTCCAGTTAGTTGAATGTAGTGCCAAGAGCAAGAGGAATTGTCTTGCCAGTGCTACTGCTTCCATATCTTCATCCTCATCAGATGAGGAGTTTAATTTTGAAAAGTATTTGGATGACCGGTAGCAGGCAAAGTGTTACTGCAGGGGAAAAGATTCCACTTCCACAGCAAACAGATTGACCAAATTTCAGCAAAATGTTTTACTTGCTCTCAAAGAAGTATAACAGTTCAATCGTTCATCAAAACTGACTGTGGCTGATCCAATTCCTTTATACCCTGACATTGATAGAGATGTTGCCCATATGATCACCGCTTTCCCTAGTATAGAGAGTCCGTTCTCTAGCCTGGAAATAGTGAGGTCATCTATGAAGGATCTGATGGAGGCGATACTACTTCTCAGAACAAATTGATAGACTCCAGAAATGTTATTCAGGACGTTTTTGTTGAAAACTGTTTTTTTCCCCCACTTACTGCTGCATTTTGCGTATTTACAGTTTATTAAAGTTTTTTGTGTTCTAAAGTTGTATCCAATAAATTTATTTTACACCGACAAGCAAAAGGGTAACAATGTTTTGAACTTTTGACTTTCAGGGTCCATATCTCCCCATCCACTACAGCTTTGAACATGAGGCTCCCATCATTTTATAAGCAATCATCTTTGCTATCTCATACATAACTTTGACCTGCAACTATTTAGCATATGCTTAGTTATGCAGATTCTTGTCATGCAACTGCATTGTTACTGTTTTGCTCCTGGACAATCTTTATCTTCTTATATACTACAAATTCCAACCTGTTCTCACATTCCCGAATAGCTCAGTGTGTTATTATGCTGATTCCCAAATGAAAGGTCACTGGTTCGAGCAGCAAAATATTAGAGTCAACAAGTGGGCTCATCCCAAGGTCTATCAGTTCTAACGTGACAGACATGGCAGTGTAGGTGGCTCATATGCTTCGTAAGAGTGAGATCACAGACGTCCATGCAAGTACCATGCAACATGCATTACACATGTCTGGAAAGATGGCCTGAAAAAAGGTTAAGAAGCCTCGACTTCAATCTCTAAGGCACACGATACTTGAATATGTTTCAAAAAGTGTATATAGATCACATGAAGCAGTTCTATCACAGCTTCATGTGTTTTCATGGCCCCTGAGCTCTGGACCTTGGCTGCATCTCCTCCTTACATATTCTGGCCCTTATATACATATATATATAAGTGTTCATTTGTTCATTACATGTTTTTTGCAACAATTTCTTTCCATACCCATTCTTCCCAACTGGTTATCTTTGTGATGATCTATGAATAAAGTTGTCTGATCAACCAAAACGTCAGAAGAATCACATACCACATTACCACACTTTACAATTTACTCTGTATGGAATGTTATACAATGTATATTTCTACATGTAATGACATTGTAATATGTAAATGACACTTTATTTGTATATGACACCTTTTGTGATCTAAATACACTTATTGAAGCATATTCAAGTGTCGTGGATGTTGTGGATTCCTATATTTATTGATCAGTTGGGTTGCCATACTCTTTCCACTAGCACCCTTTCATAACCGTGTGCTGTTCATTAATAAGTATATTCGACTTCAATCTCATCATAAAAAGCGTTGGCTCAAGTTTTCAAAAAAGTATGAAAAATGGAAGATTGGAAACGGGTGATTTGGAGCGATGAGATGAAAGTTAATAGACCAGGCTCTGATGGGTGTGAATGGGTTTGGAAGAATGGGGCTAACGGATCAAGAAATTGAAGAAACTGTCAACTTCTGTGAAGAAAGCCTGATGATATGGTGGTGTTTCCCAGCCAAAGACTTTGGATACTTGACCAGGATTGATGTTGATCCTGGTCAAGTTATATGTATATATACATGAGTATGGGTATGAAAAAGGACAACATAGTGTTTCAACAGGAGGACCCCAAGCATACATCGAGTTTGGCGACGAAATATTCAATGACAATGAGGTAGAGTTGTTGTATTGGCCTTCACAGTCCCCAGACCTCAACCCAATCGAACACTTGTGGGTAGAATTGAAGAAAAAACTGTATTCGTACCCAAGTGGGTCAACCAGTGTGCTCAAATCCAGCCAAACTGATTGGTGGGCATTTCATAATACAGATGGACAATGACCCAAAACATAAAGCCAAAGCAACCCAGGAGTTTATTAAAGCAAAGAAGTAGCAAAGAAGTAGGATATTCTTGATTGACCAAGTCACCTCATCTCAACCCAATTGAGCAGCATTTCACTTGTAAAAGACTAAACTTCAGACAGAAAAGCCCACAAACAAACAGCAACTAAAACTGCTGCAATAAAGACCTGGCAGAGTATTATAAAGGATGAAACTCAGTGTCTGGTGATGTCCATGAGTTGAAGACTTTAGGCGGGCAGGGCCCAAAACAAAAAGGTTTTAAAAACTAATTTATTAAAATTAAACATTTTGTTTACAACTATTTCATTTGTCCTGTTGTTAATTAAAGGAGCTGAAACTCCCAAACCCTTCATCCAATTTTAATGTAAATACCCTCAAATGAAAGCTGAAAGTCTGGACTTTATGTCCATATCCATTATATATCTATAACTTGAATATCTTTCAGTAAAAAGGTACAAAAAAACTAAATATTTGCCAGTGTCCAAATATATATGAACCTAATTATGTCACAACATTGTAACAAAATATTCAATATAAATCAATTCATGTTTTGGATGTAGGATTAGTGTTATACTGTTGCCCTGTGTATGGGGACCTTGAAGCACCCTTTTAAACTTTTTGTCTGAATGCTGAAAAACCCTTTAAAGGCTGTCTCTGTTGCCCATAGCAACCAGAGTTTAGTTCCAATTTTTTTCAAATCAGTATAAGCAATGAAAGTGGTTGCTTATGGGTAACAAAGATACCCTGTTTCCCCAAAAATAAGACAGTGTCTTATATTAATTTCTGCTCCTAAAAACGAGCTAAAACTTATTTTTGGTATTTTTTTTCTTGAAATAATTCACTTTTTTTGAACAAAAAAATCAAGGATGTATTAATTATGTAGTGTTTTTAATCACAAGCATCATCATAAGCAGCCAAACTCTGAATTTCATAACTAAAAATGCACTATGTCTTATTTTCGGGGAAACAGGGTAGTATTACTGTTACACAGTTTTTATAAATGTTGGTCATTCTTTTAGGCCTATCTGATTATAAAATGTACTTACCAGTTTGCCACCAGTGATCCAGCACAGGAACTTTAAAAATTCTTTTGGACCATTCTAATGTTTCTACATCACACCGCTCTCCAGCTACAAAGAGAGTCCGGAATCTAATAGAAAAAAGGGACAAAACTGCTTTGTGGAATGTGGCCATGAATATTAACAAATGATAATTTTGGTCATTTTTAATCAGTTAAACAACATTTAAAAAAATTGAGCTTATTTAGCCCCATATTTTAGATAGGAAATCTAGAATCTTTGTTGCACTTGTGAAGGACGCTATTAGTTTATGCACTACATAACATATAAAAGATTATCACCAATATATTTTTCTACTAATTAAAATAAGATACTGATACATCCTTTTCTTCTTAGCAGTTTTAATTTTCTGATTGTAGATTTTTTTTCTGTAGGAGTATGAGAGCAGTCATCTTGCCTGAACTACTTTTGATATGCTTTAAAACAGCTTTATGGACATAGGAGTCTAAGAACAGGAACAGACCCACTGACTTCAGTAGGAGAGTTTTCTAGTTATTTTTGTGACCTGGGAAGAAGTCAGTGTGCAGAGAGGGGGAGAGGTTGAGCTGTGACTATTTCTTATTGTTAATGGTGGATCCTGTGTTAGTTATATACATTGGTGTCACCTTTCAGTCTAAACCTGTCTTTGCTGATAGTGAGGAGACTGCTGAAAAGTTCTTTTTTATAGAACAGGAAGTGTCAGACTATTATCAGACCTAGTGGCCAAAGTGAAAACTGCAGGATTTTGGTATTTTTTTTTTTTTTAAAGATACACTAGTCACAAAAAAGTAAGGGACTTTTGCCTTCTGACTGAAATCTCAGGATCAACATAAAACTTCAGATTTTTTTTTTTAATAAGCTAAATGAAAGCATCTAACTTTTTTTTTTGCACATGTCCAATTGTTCAATGTTTCAGTACTTTTTGCACAACTTGCTGAAGAGCTTAAAGGCAATATTCACAACAGGTTTTTGATCCCTTATTCACCCACTAAATTTAGGGGATAAATTTGAATTGGGATTTAAACAGTCCTCCTCATCATGCTCTTCACATTTTAACATCATGAGACCAAGACAACACCCAACAATTGATGAACAGTACCTCGCCATTGTGAGGCTTCAAGCAGGATACTCCCAGATGGAAGTGGCCACTGAGCTTACAGTGTCACAGAGTGTCACCAGCAGATTGCAACAGAGATACAAAGACTGGAAAAGTCACAGAAATGCAAAGAAGTGGACGTCCTTTGGCTACATCACACCCTGATGACTGCTTCATGGTAAACAATGCCCTGTGGAACCGGATGATGAATGCAACACAACTCCAGGCACGTTTAAGGGAGGTGAGAGGAAACCAAGTGTCACATCAGATCATTCACAACCATTTACATCAGCAAAGTCTGCATGTTAGATGACCTGACCACATCACCAGGCACAGGCATCTTCGGCTTGCATGGGCCAGGGAGCGTCTACACTGGACGAGGGACCAGTGCTCCTCAATGATGAAAGCTGATTCACCCCAAGCAGAAATTATGGGCGCCAATGATGCTGAAGAAGCCGAAAGAGAGTGCTATGCATCAGTCAGGTCTTCTAGCATGCAGACCGCACTGATGTAAATGGTTTAGAATTGTACGTGGACTAAGAATTGTCTGGCCCCATTAAGAAAGATCATTAGTTTTAAAAGGAATCTGTCAGGTGGTATATGGTACCCTAACTGATAGCAGGATGCGATAGAGGGACGCTTAGCCCTGTGAGATATAGGTTAACATTTCTGAGTTAAAAGCAGAAAAAATACTGAGCGGACTCCTTAAGAAACAATAAGAGTCCTGCTTACCCTGCCGACATACAGTGATTGATAAGCAAACAGTCAATCACTGTATGTGGGTGATGTCAGCAGTACTTTCACTTTATCTGCTTTTTACTCAGAAATCCTGCTCCATTAGATAATCCATAATCTTTTGGATGTTTGTCACACTTAAATGTTTCAGATCACCAAACAAATTTTGATATTAGACAAACGTAAGAAAAGTAATCAAAACTTACAGGACTCTATGTGAAAAACAAATGACCTCCTAAACCTAATAACTGGTTGGACCACCCTTAAGAGCAACAACTGCAATGAAGCGTTTGCGATAACTGCTAATGAGTCTTTCTCAATGCTTTGGATGAATTTTGTCCCACTCATCTTTGTAGCATTGTTGTAATTCATCTGTATTGGAAGGTTTCCGAGCATGAACTGCTTTTTTAAGGTCATGCCAAGGCATCTCTATTGGATTAAAGTCAGGGCTTTGACTAGGCCACTCCAAAGTCTTCATTTTGTTCGTCTTAAGCCATTCAGAGGTGGACTTGCTGGAATGTTTTGGATCATTGTCCTGCTGCATAACCTAAGTGCGCTTCAGCTGGAGGTCACAAACAGAGGGCCTGACATTCTCCTTCAGGATTTGTTGGTAGAAAGCAGAATTCATGGTTCCATCTATCACAGCAAGTCTTCCAGGTCCTGAAGCAGCAAAACAGCCGAGAACATTACAGTACCACCACGTTTTACTGGTGGTATGATGTTCCTTTTCTGAAATGTTGTGTTGCTTCTACGCCAGATGTAATGGGACTTACACCTTTCAGAAATTTAACTTTCGTCTAATCAGTCCACAGAAAAAGTCTTAGGGATCATCAAGATGTTTTCTGGCAAAACTGAGACAAGCCTTTATGTTCTTTTTTGCTCAGCAGTGGTTTTTGTTTTGGAATTTGTCATGTGGCCATTTTTGCACAGTCTCTTGGTGGAGTCATGAACACTGACCTTAACTGGGGTAAGTGAGGCCTGCAGTTCTTTTGGATGTTGAGTGTTTTGTCACCTCTTGGATGAGTTGTCGCTGCGCTCTTGGGAAAATTTTGAACGGCTGCCCACTCCTGGAGAGGTTCACCACAGTTCCATGTTTTCTCCATTTGTGGATAATGGATCTCACTGTGGTTCTCTTGAGTCCCAAAGCTTTAGAGGTGGCTTTATAACCTTTTCCAGACTGACACTCAACTACTTTGTTTCTCATTTGTTCCTGAATTTATTTGGATCTCTCCATGAATATCTAGCTTATGAGGATCTTAAGGTCTACTTCATTTTGTCACACAGGTCCTATTTAAGTGCTTAAGAACAGGTGTGGCAGTATTTAGGCCTGAGTGAGGCTAGGGAAATTAACCTCAGCTTCCCAAAGATGTGAGAAAAGACAGTTTTTTTTTTTTTTTGGGGGGGGGGGGGGACAATTATTTTTTCACACCGGGCCCTGTTGGTTTTTATTATTTTTTTGCTTAATAATAAAGACCTTCATTTAAAAACTGCAATTTGTGTTTACTTGTGTTATGTTTGTCTAATATTTAAACTTGTTTTGGTGATCTGAAACATTTAAGTGTGACTAACATCCAAAAGATTAAGAAATAATAAAGGGAGCAAATACTTTTTCACACCACTGTATGCAGCTGCCACTTGGAAAAGTCTACTGAATATGTATTCATACAGCTTCAATTAAACTAAGGATTTTATTAATTTCTCTCTATAATAAAGAGCAGATGATTCCGAACTTTTTTTAAACAGACGTTTGACTTCCTTCTCTCATATGGTCTCATGCTAAAAATAGGTTATGAAGTGTATTGGCTTCCTAAAACATGTTCCTAGATTTACGTTTTATAGGGGTATTAATGAAACCATCAATCAAACACACATTCATTCCAAAAAGTACACCGTTGGTCATGTAAAGTACTAAGCAAGGACTGGTGATAATGTTCACACAGTGTATTGTGGCGCGTACAGTACGCGATGCAATGCGCCGGGTGTTTTTAGAAGTACACTCTGGCCAGCAGTTACTTTTAAAACACGGACAGCCGGCTCCTATTCACTTTCACTATCTCCGATGCATAAGTGTTGGGAAGAAATGACACTTCAATTGTTTTCCCCACTGTGTATTATATGCTGGGGAAAATGTCGGGTATTTATAGCTCTCAATGAGAGCTATGAATTACAGTAATTGTGGGGCGTTTTGCAGCGCAATTAATACAAAGCTATGTTTCAAAGAAATGAAAGTGAAAACAGATCAGAAACTCAGATACAATATAAACATGCTAGATTTTTGCATTTGTTGGCTCTATGTACAACAAAATTGAGATACAGGTGGAGCCTTACTTTAAATGCAAAATATAAGCACTGTTTACTTTTTATGTTTAATAATTGTAGTAAACTTTATACCATATTCATGAAATCAAGAGTAAAGCAATTTAATTATGATTTTTCAATCTGTCAATCCCATGATGTTTCCTTCTGGGATAATTCTAATGATGTGAGATGTTAATGATGGAAGAATGAATCACTGTATAGTTTTCATCAGAGAATTTGCACAATCCTGCTGTGAGCGAGCTTGTAGCAGTCTTCTGTCTCAGCTGATTAGTGATGAAGATTTATCTACCTCCATAATTAAGCAAACATCAACAAATATGAAGCTTTATATAGCCTTTCAGTATGACTTAACATGTTCCTAAAGGGCAAATGTTCAAGCCAAGGATAACAATTTTAAGCAATTCCCTAACTAAACAGCACATTAACATATATTTAGCTATGGATATGTAAATTTTATAATCAGTGTAAGTTCATTACACAGCCATGATACTTCATCATGTACTGGTACAGCAAGCATCATCCCAGCTAAAGCAAAGCTAGGACATTTTTTCAGTTTTCTAATAATTGGGTTGATCTGCTGTAGATATATACATGCAAATTTAGCTGTTAAAACCTCTCTCCTCGGTCATGTTTTTGGATTGGTTCTCCCCTTGAAGCAAAGAAAAAGGCTAGTCAGACAAGAGCAGTGTTGGACTGACCCACCGGAAGACCATCAGGCCCCATGGTAATTCGCCACTGTATGTTTGCATATCATTCCTAAGATTGCCTGGGCCCTCTGTCATGAGCATGCCCAGGTCTTCACGGTTAATTTATCTGTTTGCGTGACGCACAAACAGTTAAAACCTACCAACCCACCTGGTGCCTAACTACAGCCTACCTAAGGGCAATCTACATACCTACCTGGGGCCTACGTACTTAACTATGGCCTAATTACTGCCTACATTTAGGCAATCTACCTACCTGGGGCCTATCAACCTACTAATCTGGGGTCTAATTACTGCCTGCCTACCTATGGCCAATCTACCTATCTACCTATGGTTGACCTGCCTGGGGCCTAACTACTGCCTGACTACCAGGGGGCCTACCTACTTACCTACCTGAACCCTACCTACCTGGGGTCTACCAACCAACCTACCTTGGGCCTACTCGCCAAACTGCTTAGGGTCCACCTACCTACCTGGGGTCTTGCCTGTTTACTTATCTACCTGGGGCCTCAGCTACCTACCTGGCACCTTTCCTGCCTATTTACTTACCTGGAGGCTAAACTGCCTATAAACCTACCTGCCTGGGGCTTTGAAAACTGGTGCCTGCCGGGGTCGGATGGCGCCGCTTGTCGCGGGACAAGCTGTGGTTCCGCCGGCCTTGTGGACTCACCTGACCTCGTTCCTGCACGTCCGCGCCCTCTGCCGCCCGTGGGCCGGCAAAACCCGTTTTCTGGGGGCACGCACGCCTGTTCGTAAATTTAAAGGCCACCCCCCCGGTAATTGGCAAATTTTCCAGGCGCTTCCCTATTTATGGGTTCACCCCACAATCTTTCCCTTCGGATCTATGTTCCCCTAGAAAAAGGTTTTTAAGTTACTTGCCTTTACCGTGTATCAGACCTTTTCACTTTCTCGCCTCCGAACCTCTGCCCCTGCCCTGACCTTTCTGTGCCCCACGGCCACGAACCATTGCCGCCACCCTGCCCTTTCCTCCTCCCCGATACGACTCTTGTTACGATTCTGACCTCGCTGCCCCTCGGCCGCCACCGCACCCGCCGCGTCAGGGTAGCGACGGGTAAAATCCCCCCCGCAGCAAGTCTATCCCACTTGGGGGGCGGGCTCTGGTGAAAACCAGGACCTACTTAATTCCGCCCCTGGGGGGGGTTTTTCCCACGCTTGGGGTGGCCAGGGGATCCACCCCTGCCATTAAAATTTAGTTCCACCCCATGATCCCGCCAAGGTGCCCCCCCTGCCAAGTCGCAAGAGATTGCGCAACAAAGACAGCAAGGGTAGCTGTCCGCCATGATGCGTCAATTTCCTGGTGTAACAGCAGCAGCAACCTGCCTTTTCGCGGCATTCCAACACCTCTGCCGTCCCCCCATCAAAAGGGGTTTCCCAAAACTTTGCTTTCCTTACTTCCAAGTTCAACGGGGACTCGAAGCTTTGCAGGGTTTTACACGAGTGCTTCGCACGGGAGCGAGGCCGACCATTTCCCACTGAAAGGTTTAAAGGGGGCGTTTGTGGGTTTAGCCTCTTCCGGGAAGGCCCCGGCCTGGGCGACACCTCTTTGGGACCGGAATGACCCTGTTACCGCAGACCTAAAAGTTTTCCTCCCCCTGAATTCCCCGCTTTTCGAGGAGCCTCGCGAGTGTCTTCTGCGGGGCGGGCAGAACCCTAGCCAGGGGGGGCCCCCGAAGGGGAATTTTTGGGTCCAACCGACCCGCCCCCGGGGGTTGTTTGGCGACCCCGGCTCTCTGGCCACATTTAAGAAAAGGGGCCTGTCAAGCAAGCAAAGGCGCACTTGCAGCAGAGATCTCCTCTTCTTTTAGCGAACTTATCCTCTGGCCACTTGTATACTTGCGTTTTTTCGGAGAAGCAAAGCTCCGCCGGAGCTATTCGGCACCACCTCCTGCTACCTCGTCTGGTCCCCTGTTTCCCAAATTTTTCCCTCCTCCTCAAAATTTCCCCAAACCATCGGGGGATCCCCGGGCCCCTACTTTCGGAGTTTAGAACTGTCCAGCCGCCGTTGGGGAACCTTGCCTCTACTGCGCCATCCGGGCCATTTCCCGAGGGTTGTCTGTAGCGCCTCCAGCGGGCGAGAAACGCTCGCACCAAAGGGGGCCCGTAGGAGAGGCATTCCCCAGGGTCAGTCTTCCTCTCCACGACTGATGTTCCCAGTGGAGGTAACGATGGATGCTGGTCTATTTTCTTCGGGTCCCCCCCTTCCTGGGCTCCCCCTCCACCCGGGAACTTTATTCATTTCCTCCCTATGTCTGCTATCACTTTCCCCGTGATCCTCTGGGAAAAACCGTT
>JAODAL010036395.1:0-41734 GCA_025379985.1 Phyllomedusa bahiana
CAATGAACGCCGTAATTTTACATGGTAATTCCTTTAAAATTCTCTAGCTAACTACATAAAATGTTCAAATCCCTAATCTAACTAAATTGGAAGGAACACAGCTAATAGTAGAGGTTTCTCTGTGCAGAAATAGACTAATTTCGCTGAGCTGTTTGGCCACAGGCAGAACCACGTCCTATCCCTATGAGACGCTGAGAGACACTGAGGCTGAAACAGGAAACGCTGTTCTATGTAAAACGAGGTCATGTGATTTTTCCAGCCAATCGCAACCATACACATCCCAGTCATGACGTCGCACACACATCTCACCCTGCTCTGTTCTGTAATCTGATTTGCTGGCCGCCAAAATTACAGGAAGCGCCGAAAAAGGCGCGATCTTAATAGATGATGCACAGATTTTAACCTTAATTATCGCATGATCTGGAAATTTCGATCACCATAAAAACCTTGCCGATTTCAACTTTGTCGATAAAAATCGCTCAACACTAATTATCAGTATACATTTCAGATAGGTGTTCATTTTCAATTTTGCCCATTCCACCTTTGTTGATATATCCACCTTGCAGTTAAATTAGAATCCAGCAATTTTGTAGTCAGCACAGGTTGATAGGTGACAAAAATACCTTGTATTATCTGAATAAATTTCAGATACGCGTTTTTTTGACTTTGGCGCACTACAGCTTTGTTCATTGAGGCACCTTGCACTTAAATGTTGAATACTCAAATTTTTTTGTAACAAAAGGGGAATTGAAAGGTGCCAAAAATACCTTTTTTTATCCGAATACATTACAGATATGTGTTTTTTGCACTTTGGCCCAGACCAGATTTGTTGATAGAGCCACCTTGCAGTTAAATTTGAATCCAGCAATTGTGTAGTTACCACAGGTGAATTGATAGGTGACAAAAATACATTTTATTATCAGAATAAATTTCAGATACTAGTTTTTTGACTTTGGCGCACTACAGCTTTGTTCATTGAGGCACCTTGCACATAAATGTGAATACAGCAATTTTGTAGTCACCACAGGTGAATTGAAAGGTGCCAAAAAATACCTTTTATTACCCGAATACATTACAGATACATGTTTTTTGACTTTGGCCCAGACCAGATTTGTTGATAGAGCCACCTTGCAGTTAAATTTGAATCCAGCAATTGTGTAGTTACCACAGGTGAATTGATAGGTGCCAAAAATACCTTTTATTATCCGAATACATTACAGATACATGTTTTTTGACTTTGGCGCACTACAGCTTTGTTCATTGAGGCACCTTGCACTTAAATGTGAATACTGCAATTTTGTAGTCACCACAGGTGAATTGAAAGGTGCCAAAATACCTTGTATTATACCGAATAAATTTCAGATACGTGTTTTTTGACTTTGGCGCACTACAGCTTTGTTCATTGAGGCACCTTGCACTAAATGTGAATACTGCAATTTTGTAGTCACCACAGGTGAATTGATAGTTGCCAAAAATACCTTTTATTATCCGAATAAATTTCAGATACGTGTTTTTTGACTTTAGCGCACTACAGCTTTGTTCATTGAGGCACCTTGCACTTAAATGTGAATACAGCAATTTTGTAGTCACCACAGGTGAATTGAAAGGTGCCAAAAATACCTTTTATTATCCGAATTCATTACAGATGCGTGTTTTTTGCACTTGCCCAGTCCAGATTTGATGATAGAGCCACCTTGCAGTAAAATTTGAATCCAGCAATTGTGTAGTTACCACAGGTGAATTGATAGGTGCCAAAAATACCTTTTATTATCCGAATAAATTTCAGATACGTGTTTTTTTACTTTGGCGCACTGCAGCTTTGTTCATTGAGGCACCTTGCAAATTTTTGAGAAATTCGCCCATCTCTAATTGAGGCACCTTGCACTTCAATGTGAATACAGCAATTTTGTTGTCACCACAGGTGAATTGAAAGGTTCCAAAAATACCTTGTATTATCCGAATAAATTTCAGATACGTGTTTTTTGACTTTGTCGCACAACAGCTTTGTTCATTGAGGCTAGAGATGGGCGAATCGATTCTAACGAAGTGGAATTAGTTTAGAATTTCAGGAAAACTTCGGTTCGAACGAAGTCAACTTTGGGGTACTTCGGGTGAACGAAGTGTGCTTTTGATTGATAAAATGGCTGCGAGCACAATGGCGCTCCCATGGGGCAAAGCACTCTGGAGAAGAAGGCATAGCCTGCATGACATGTGCAAAGGTGAAGCCCCAAACAGAGACCGGCGGGATTCGCACGTCACCGCACTATATAAGTCCGGGCCGACGCCGGGCTCACACTCCTCTCACTGTGCTCATCAGGGAAGGTGCTGCCGCGGCTGATGGCTCTTACTGAAGAATTTTGTCTTTTATATAGCGATTTCTGGGGGTGTCTCAGCTGTTCAAGACTGTTCTCTTAATTTCTATTTCTAATCATTTGGGGTATTGGGAATTGGATCTGAATCCAGTTGCGTCCACTGCAGCTGCATATACTTCAATACCAAGTGGACCTAAGGCCATTTCCTTTGGATTCATTTAAAGAAACAGCGTTTTTACAATACAAATACCACTTTCATTTTTTGGCTGCTCAATTCTATTGCGCAATTTACATCCAGTGTTAATTAAGCGGTTGTTTTGCTGGTGTGCTGACAAAAAAAAACCGTCTTTTTCAAGCCATAATATAGAATTTTTTCCTGAAGCCTAATTTCACAAGCAACGGTTAATTACAACTGCATCTCTTGATGTGTGGCGTAGAAAACACTCAATTGTAACAACGCTACAAAGCAACTATTTTGTGGGCTCAAATTCTTTGGGCACATTTAACATCCAGGGGTTAATGTAAGCAATTGTTTTGCTGGTGTGCTTGACAAAAATAAACCGCAGTTCAACGCCAAATATATAAATTTTTTTCCTGTAGCTAATTCCCAAGCAAGGTTAATTACAACTGATCTCTTGTTGTGTGGGCGTAGAAAACACGCAATTGTTAAACACGCTACAAAGCTACTATTTTGTACGGCTGAATTCTTTGGCGCAATTTACATCCAAGGGTTAATTAAGCGTTGTTTTGCTGGTGTGCTGACAAAAATAAACGGTCTTTTTCAACGCCAAAATAATATAAATTTTTCCCTGTAGCCTAATTCATGTCTGAAGGTGAATTAAGCCTATTTGTGCTTTACAATCTAGTAAAACACACAGTGGTTTTTTATAACCGACACATATAAGTAAATTTTTACTGCCCAATTTGTGGAGCGCAATTTATAATCCAAGGGTTTTCCCAACTTGTACGGGTTCATTTGGGAGTAAAAAACAGGTAGTATATTTATCATATACAATATCTCATCAAAACAGTGTTACATTTAGAACAAACAGTATTCAGACAGAAGGTGGCAGGCTCTGCACCTGCGTGGCAGTGGCACATAACATTCCTGGAAACAGCCCAGGTCGCAGCACAGCAAGGGGACGCGCAAGCAGGGGTCACTCGTGAGGCCACAACTGCCGCTGTCATCTAGCGGCCCGTGTGTTGTTCAGCAACCCAAGGTTCTTGATGTTGACTAGGTCATCCTCTTCCTCCAGGATGACATCTGACAACTCCCAGCCAAGAGTCGGTGGGAACCTCAGACACAACCCTTAGTTGCATGGCCTGGGAGCGGGTCAGTGGCCCTCACCTGTCCCTCAGCCCAACCTCTGTCCCCATCGGTTCCCTCAGCCGGAGATCTACATATGTGGTCTGTGCTAAGCGCCACTATAGTAGCGAGGATGATACAATTTGAAGAGGGCAGTCGCAGCTACTTGACAGCGAAGAAATGGGGCCAAATATCCTCTGCTTCTTGCAGTAGGTAGCAAAGTATAGATGTTGAGAGTGGCATGGGAGGTCATGTTGTAGGGGTCAGCCTCTGCATACCAAGACCGGTGATGAGACAGCAGTGACGATGAAATACACAAATATATGAATGATGTAGCCGACCGCACTTGGAAGCCTGGTGATGCAAGGCTTCATCATGCGTCAGGAGAAGAGGGCATCAGGCTTCGCGTCAGGCAGCAGCGCAGCCAGCAAGTGGTCGTGTGGGCCGTGTAGGTCAGCAGGATTACAAGCAGTGTGAGGTCCGGGACCAAGCCCACGGGGTAAAAAACCCTCTTAGCAGGACCCAAGAAAGTAGCGGCACAGGGTCTCAGCGAGGCCAGCGGCGGCAGTAGTCACCAGTGCGGAGCGTTGGCAGTAAAATCCGATCTCGGCGTGTGGCAGTTCTTTGCTAAAGACACCGAGAAGCTCGACAATGGGTATATTAGAAACTGTGGGCAGAAAGTGAAGCGGGCCAGGGACTAACGTTGGCAACGCACGGCCCCTTGCCGTCAACACATGCGCGTCACCATCTGGTGGCCTGGGATAAACGTGGCTCAGATGTGGTGGTCCATCCTGCCGCCGGCAGCAACAGACAGCACTAGCAGCGCCCAGTGCAACTCATGCCATTGCAGACCATTCAAGCTCCATTACCTCTGCAGAAGGGAGCTGTTTCTCTTTACATTCATCTCCTGGTCCAGATCTCCTGCTCCACGCTACTCATGGCGCACAGTCGTCAGCGAGCGATTGCAAAAGACAACATTATGCGTCCCCAACCATCCTAAGGTGCAGCAGCCTGACCGTGGCTCCTGTCCCAAGTTATTGGTATTGCAGTCCCCTCCCTTTCCCAGTATGGTGGACTCTGCACGTTCAGAGAATATTGGCTTGTGCCAGAGCCGAGATGGAGAGTTCCCAAGCCCATAATTTCTTTTCCAAAAAGGCAGTACCAGCACATTCATAAATAGTAGATACATAAGGGGGTCAGTCATTGAGCTTATCGGTTTGTTCCAAGGTGCATGGCAGCGCAGACGTCCTGGACTGTAACTACGGTCCAGGCCAGTTCATGTCCTTTACGGCCCATTGGGGGTGAATTCTTCCACCGCACACCAACACTTGGACAGGAGACGCAGCTTTTCTCCTCCACTTGTCAAACTTGCTGCACCTCCCAATGTCCGCCTCCTCCACCTCCACCCCCCCACCTCTCAGCCCCACAAGTACTGCTCCATCATACCACATGTGTAGGGCACAGCGGTGTCACTCAGTTCTACACCTGCTTGCCTCGGCGAACGAAGTCCACACGGGAGAACTGCTCCGCGTCATGTACAAGAAATCGATGTGTGGATCTTTCTCCGCCAACGTGCAAATGGGAACCATGGTGACGGACAATGGGAGGGGACCATGTTGTCCGCGCTGCACCGAGGAGGGATGGTCCATGCGCCCTGCATGGCGCACGTGTTCAATCTGGTTGAAAAGGTTCCTGAAGTCCTTCCACCGATCTTTTCATAACATCTGAAAATGGCCAGGAAACTGTGCATCACTTTTAATCCATTCGTACAAAGCCAGAACTCCCTCCTCGAGTTGCAGCGGCGTAACGTCCTCCCCCTGACAAACTCTGATATGCGATGTTTCCACCCTGGAATCAGCCTGCACATGTTTGGACCGACGTATGAAACAGAGAAAAGCCATTAACGTTTTTTGATGATCCAGGACGACAGAGTACTCCCTGTGTAACTTTGATGTCAGCCAGTGGCAGCTCTATGCTGACACCTGCCGTTTGTAGAGCCATTCGAGAGGCGACGTTATTTATCAGTCGCCAGGACTACTGTGAATAACGTCATTCCACTGGCTTCATGTCCTGAGAACAGATGCTGAAAATCTGTCTGGGCAGGGACTGGAGACGCGGCGACTACATTTTCGTGGCCACATGAGTCCGGTTGGGGACCTGAAATGGAGGAGAGGAGGAGGACATTGGAGCAAAGCATTGTCTGGTGAAATGAGTGGATTTCTACCCATGTGAGCAAGAGAGGAGGAGCAAGCAGCTGGAGGAGGTGGAGATGGAGATGAGGAAACGAGAGGCAGATGACCCCCAAGCAACCGTGGCAGTATACAGTGGAAAATTCAGGGCAGGGAGCCCCTCGAGTCATTTGTGCAGATGGCCCCCAGCATGCTATATTTTGCCTGGCTAGTGACAGCCGAATATCAGCATCGGCAGAGGGATGACTTCTGGCTCTCCACCCTATTGGACCCTCTCAACCAGTCCAAAATGGGAGCCTTTTCCAGCTATTGAGAGGGAAGACAAACTCAAATACTATAGGGGGAAATCCTCCGTAATCAGTGGCCGCTGCCAATGTGCGCATCTCCCTCCTCTGACAGGTCTGACCGGGGGTTCCTCAGCGCTCACCGTACTACTGCCACGTCTGCTGGGGGAAGGTGGGGGGGTAGAGCAGTACCAGCTCCATCAGTAGTAACCTAAGTCTGGAGTCACTGATGAGAGCAGCTTCCCTTCACCCGCCTAGTGAGGAGGGCAGTCCGACAGCAGCAGCACAGCAGCGAGACTGAGCAGTCCCTGATCCAATAGGTTGTGGCCTACTTGGACAGCACTCTGCCACCTCAGTTTAGAAGATCCGTGGACTACTGGGTAGCCAAACTGGATGTGTGGCCGCAACTTCCGATTTGCAGTGGAGAGCTGTCCTGCACGCCAGTATGTTGCACAAGCGGGGTGTTCAGTGCGGCGGGGGCATCGTATACCCCAAGAGAAACCAGCTGTCCTCACGGGAAATGTTGAACGACTGACCTTTGTCAAGATGAATCAGAGCGTGGATCGGCCAGGATTCCACACACAATGCCTTAGTGCTCAGTCTGGGTTCAAACAAACCTGCCTCAGCCACTATCTGATGCGCACCCGCCTGATGCCACACCACTGCTGCCAGTTTCTCATCTGCCTACCACCATCTTTTCAGGGCCTGGTAGTTGCCACACACCTCAACACTCTCATTGTGTCACTCTATGACCTCATGCTGCTGCTGCTGCTGCTGTTTGCTGTTGCCGTACATCCACACGTGTCATTGTGTCACTGACCTGACCTCATGCTGCTGCACGTGGCTGCTGCCATGTCCTCCACACTTGTGTCATTGTGCCACTTCCCTGACCTCATGCGCTGCCGCCGTGGACCTCCGCTCTCAGTCATTGTGCCAACTCTGTGGCTTCCTCCTGTTTTGCCACACTCCAGATGTCATTGTAGCAACTCACTGACTTCATTCTGCTGCTGTGTCACCTGCTGTGCCCTCCACACTGTGTCATTGTTCCACTGCCTGACTTCATGCTGCTGCCGCCGTGACCTCCGCTCTCAGTCATTGTGCCATTCTGTGGCTTAATACTGTTTTGCCACCTCCAGAATGTCATTGTGCCACTGCCTGAGCTCATGCTGCTGCTGTCGTGACCTCCACACTCTGTGATTGTGCCACTCTGTGGCCTAATACTGTTTTGCCGCCTCCAGAATGTCATTGTGCCACTGCCTGATCTCATACTGCTGCCGCCGTGACCTCCACACTGTGTGATTGTGCCACTCTGTGGCCTAATACTGTTTTGCCGCCTCCAGAATGTCATTGTGCCAACTGCCTGATCTCATCCTGCTGCCGCTGTGACCTCCACACTGTGTGATTGTGCCACTCTGTGGCCTAATAATGTTTAGCCACCTCCAGAATGTCATTGTGCCACTGCCTGATCTCATACTGCTGCCGCCAGACCCCCAAACACTGTTTATTGTGCCACTCTGTGGCCTAATACGGGTTTAGCCGCCTCCAGAACGTCATTGTGCCACTGCCTGATCTCAACTGCTGCCGTCGTGACCGCCACACTGTGTGATTGTGCCACTCTGTGGCCTAATACTGTTTTGCCGCCTCCAGAATGTCATTGTGCCACTGCTGATCTCAAAACTGCTGCTGTCGTGACCTCCACACTGTATTTGTGCCCCTTGTGCCTAATACTTTTTGCCGCCTTCAGAATGTCATTGTGCTTCTGATCTCATGCTGCTGCTGTCATGACCTCCACACTGTATCATTGTGCCACTCTGTGGCCTAATACTGTTTTGCCGCCTCCAGAATGTCATTGTGCCACTGTCTGACCTCATGCTGCTGTGGCTGCCGCCGTCACCTCCACACTCTGTCACTAATGTTGCCACCTGAGCTCTCAGCTTGTTTTTTTTCCAGCGTTCGCTGGCATGACTTTATCAGGCTACATTCCCCTTGAGTTTTTTTGGTCAGTTTTGCCCTCTTAAGTCCCCATGGAATTTTATAGTGAAGCGATTCTAAGAGCGGCGGCAGTCATCTGCGTGTCATACTAAAACACAACATTGTATGAAGACCAAACCAAGCTCCCTCTGCATATTTAAGCATGGCACAACGTTCTACAGCACCCTGCAGGCTCTGTGCACCCTGGAAATAGCTGCTTTTTAACGCGATTCGTGCCAAAGTAATTGGGAACGAAACAAATTTTGTCGGAAAATTCGGCGAAGTGACCGAATCAAATTTTTGAGAAATTCGGCCATCTCTAATTGAGGCACCTTGCACTTAAATGTGAATACAGCAATTTTGTAGTCACCACAGGTGAATTGAAAGGTGCCAAAAATACCTTGTATTATCTGAATACATTTCAGATACGTGTTTTTTGACTTTGGCGCACTACAGCTTTGTTCATTGAGGCACCTTGCACTTAAATGTGAATACAGCAATTTTGTAGTCACCACAGGTGAATTGAAAGGTGCCAAAAATACCTTGTATTATTCGAATACATTTCAGATACGTGTTTTTTGACTTTGGCGCACTACAGCTTTGTTCATTAAGGCACCTTGCACTTAAATGTGAATACTGCAATTTTGTAGTCACCACAGGTGAATTGATAGGTGCCAAAAAATACCTTTTATTTTCCGAATACATTACAGATACGTGTTTTTTGCACTTTTGCCCAGTCCAGATTTGTTGATAGAGCCACCTTGCAGTTAAATTTGAATCCAGAAATTTGTGTAGTTCCCACAGGTGAATTGATAGGTCCCAAAAAATACCTTTTATTATCCAAATACATTACAGATACGTGTTTTTTTGCCTTTTGCCCAGACCAGATTTGTTGATAGAGCCACCTTGCAGTTAAATTTGAATCCAGAAATTGTGTAGTTACCACAGCTAAAATTTGATAGGTGCCAAAAAAATACCTTTTATTATCCGAATTCATTACAGTTTACGTTTTTTTTTCACTTTGGCGCACTACAGCTTTGTTCATTGAGGCACCTTGCACTTAAATGTGAATACAGCAATATTGCAGTCACCACAGGTGAATTGAAAGGTGCCAAAAATACCTTGTATTATCCGAATACATTTCAGATACGTGTTTTTTCACTTTGGCGCAGGCCAGCTTTGTTGATAGATCTACTTTGCAGTTATATTTGAATCCAGCAATTTTGTTTTGTTTTGAGGGATTTGAGAATAGCTGTGATTTGCCTTCTTTTATTTAGAGACTTTCATACCTTCTCAAATTTTTATATTTCTGAACATAGAGCGAAATTCAGGTGGTAAGCGAGCAAAGAGGGGGATAGGACATGGAGGTAGAGGTACGCGAGAAGGTGCTCCTTCCAGTGCTGGCGACAACACGCATGCCAGCGGATCGTCAGTTGCAGGACCGTCAGGCCTGTCATCGCTGGGACAGGGAACTGTGAATCTCAGTAACGAACAGCGTCGCCAATCTGTCCTTCAGTGGTTAATGCAACCTGCATCCAGCAGTCTTACCTCCTCGTCCTCCCAGTCACGGCCACAAATGTCGTCATCAGCATCACCAGCATCCGTCCAACATGAAGCAGCCCAAATGTCAACTTGTGTACCCACCACTGTGGATAATCCATTTTCTGAAGACCTCTTTGATGACAAAATGCGGTTGGGGTCAAAAAGGCATGTTAAAAAAATCAGAGGCCAAAGAGGATGATTTTCTCTGCTCTGACGCCCATTAGTGATCCATCAGAGGAGGAGAAAGGAAGCCGGTCAATCGGCAAAAATCCCGGGCGGTCGGCAACGCCTTGCAGTGCCCCTTGCTTAGCCCGCAGCTTCTGGATGCAGAAAGTCAGGACACCAAGTCACCTGTGTAGATGATGATGATGGTGACCAATTCGGATCCATCCGGTCTTTTCCGCAGAATTTGCTTGCAAGCGCTTCTCAGTGGACGAGGAGGAAGACGATGGGGGTAGTGTCAGTATGGGGGTTTCCCCCCAAAAAAGGAAAGGGCGGTCGCAGAAGTCCGCTATATGATTTTGCCAGCCACGGTCAGCGCAAACCCGCTCCTCGCTTATCGCCGTCAAAAAGGGCCAGGACCTCTCACGCCTGGGCCCTCTTTGAGCAAGCCTCTGATTCACCCAGCGATGTCAGATGCTGCCTTTGCCCGTAAAAACATAAGTAGAGGCAAGAACCTTAGGTGGTTAACCACCACCCAAAATGTCTAGTCACATGCAGCGAATGCATGAGTTGAAATGGAGGCAACCTTGCCAAAAAAGGCCCCACCGACGCCCGGGGCCCCCAACCACTGTCACACCCTCTGTCTCCGCCTCCTCCTCCTCCGCCCACCCCCAAGCGTTCCTCAGCTGCCCATGTCTCTCAGAGTCATGATCAGGGATCAGCCTCCGCTTCAAACCTCCACCGTCGCCCCGAGTACCACCACACCACCAGAGACCCATCCTACCCCTTCTCCTTCCACCAGTTTGACAACCTGCACGCGGTACCCGCGGCCAGTCTAGCAGCCAGCCTTTGTCTTCCAGGGTTTTGGGAGCAGAAAAACACTTTAACCCAAACCATCCCAAATCCAAAAGCCTGAAAGTCAGTATTGCCAGGCTTTTGGCCTTGGAAATGTTGCCTTTCCGTCTGGTGGACACAGATGGGTTCCACCACGTCATGGCCCTTGCCTGCTCCAATACCAGATGCCGAGCAGGCATTTTTTTTGCCAGAAAAGCAGTCCCTGCCCTGGCCAGCCACGTGTCATCTAAAATTTCAAGCGCGTTGTCTGCAACTGTGTCCGAAAAGTCCATCTAGCACCGACACATGGACTAGTAAGCACGGCCAAGGCCGCTATATCTCTGTGACAGCTCAGTGGGTGAGCTGGGTGGATGTCTCTGGGGTGACGGTGGCTCTCAGGCTCGGCACACGCTCTTCAAAACCGCAGGGATGGTGCAGGGTTATTTCCCCCAAGATCTTCTGGTGTCATCAAGGGCCCGGAGAAACAAGGCCGTCTTGAAATAAATCTGTCTTGTAGACCGTCCACACACAGGGACGGAGCTGTGGACGGCTCTCCGCAACGAGACCGAGCGCTGGCTGGGTGCCAAGAACCTTGTGCCAGGCAAGGTGGTGTACGTTAACGGGCGAAATCTGCTGGCCGCCCTTAAGACCGGTTGGCTGGAGCACATCCTTTGCCTGGCACATGTCATGAACCTTGTCGTCCAGAAATTTCTAAAGAGCTACCCGGGTCTGGACTGCCGGCTGAGGAAGGCTCAAAGTCTAAGTTCGCACTTCCGCCTTTGCACCCTGCTTCGTCCCGCCTGGCTGCGTGCAGCGTCAGCTCAGCCTCCCCGTCAACCGTTTCATTGTTGACGTGGGGAACACGCTGGAATTCACCCTCCCCATGCTCCAGCGATTGTGGCAGCAGTGCAATGCCATTACGCAGTACGAAGTGACACATGGCCTGACAAGCAGCGGTGCGGACCTCGGGGTGTTGAGCCACCGAAGTGGAGACAGGTGAAAGAGCTCTGCCCATCCTTGCCCAGTTTTAAAAGAAGCCACCAAAATGGTCAGTGCGACAATGCCCTTGTCAGCATGAGCATTGTGGTGATCTTAGTTCTGGAACGATCGTTGGACACTCTGAAACAAAAGGTCCCGCCAGAGACGGAGGAAACGGACACAGATGCGGAAACGGAGCCTTTCTCTCCGTCAAATCCACAAGGCCCGACAGTTTCAAATTTCATCTGTCTTCATTAGGCAGTGGTTCTGGGTCCAGAGCTAGTGCAAGGTGGCGCATCAGCTTCAGGGTGCATCATCTCGGGCAAGTCAGGGCTGTGTTGAAGCTGTCCCGGAGGCAGCGGGGGAAAGGAGGAGGAGGTATTCCTAGACCCCGACCATACCGACGTCCCTGCCTTGTAATGAGTTTGGCGCGACTTTGAGGCGGAGGGGGAAGATGAGGAAGATCAGTTTGCTAGTGCCCTCGACCCAGAGGTTTGGGAAATCAAGGCTCCATCTCTCACTGAGTGCTTGGATGTCCATTTCCCCCAAAACATGATCCTCGCATTAAGGCCCTCAAAAAGAACAACAGTTATTTGGGGGGCACCCTCTGGATCCCGGTACAAAACAAAAATCCGCACTTTCCGTCCACCCACCCAAAAAAGAGAGTAAAATGCAGGAAATGGGACCTAGCTGATTGATCAACTGGAGACATCTGTTTTCGTCTGCTTCACGTTCCCCAAATGTCACGGTGGAACAATTAGTGCCCTGACAGCAGTAGAGTGCCAAGTAAACCGTGCGGGGAGCAGCAGCAGGGAAGGTGGCAGAAGCCTAATGGGTGACCTCTGGCAATCTTTATTTTACCACCTCACCAACGCATGCAATGCAGGGCACACATCCAACACACAGAGACCAGCTTAAGATCATGGTGCACGACCCATCTGCATCTCAAAAACCGAAGTTTTTGGATGTGTTCCGGGTCCAATGACTTCTGGGTATCCAAAATGACGGAAAGGCCCGAGCTGCTCGCCACGCCATAGAGGGTGGTGGGGGTTTGTCCGCCCACAGCTATGCATCATAAACTGACGGGAACTTCAGCACAGCTGGAAATGGTCCTCTTGAAAACTTTTTTTTAAAATGATAATTTCTTGCTGCAATTTTTATTCTCTTTTCCCAACAGTTTTGCTGTGAGGAGACTGTAAAAGACAGCAAGGTTTCTGACAACACCGTATTCCATTTACTCACTTTAGCTTTAGAAGTTTTCGCATTGTCAATGGTTTTGATGTCATGTTGCTGTGAGATACAGCTATAATTATGGTCCTTTTGATCAGAAATGTGGCTTTTAAGTGGCATTTCCCCCCTACAATTTTTAATGGGCTGAGAGTCTTTTTTTTAAATTTTTTGGGGGGTAATGTTGCTGTGAGATACAGCAATAATCATGGTCCTTTGGGAACAGAAATGGGGTTTTTTAAGGGGGCATTTCCCCCTCCAATTTTTAATGGGGCTGAGAAGTCTTTTTATATTTTTGGGGGTCATGTTGCGGGGGGGATACAGCAATAATATGGCCCTTTGGGAACAGAAATGTGGCTTCTAAGGGCATTCCTCCCTCAAAATTTTTAAAAAGTGGCTGGAATCTTTTTTAAAATTTTGGGTCATGTGTTTTGAAATGAAAGCAATACTACAGGTCCTTTTATAAAAAAAATGTTTTTTCTAACAGACATTTGTTCTTCACAATTTGTCCAAAGTGGCTCAAGGGTCAGTTTTAAAATTTTTGGGGGCTTTTTGCTGTGACTGAAGCTATACTACGGTCCTATTATAAAAAAATGTTGTTTCTAAACAGACATTTGTTCTTCAAATTGTAAAGTGGCTCAAGGGTGATGGTGCTGTCAGAAACAGAAATGGGTAGTACACTATTAATGGACACATTTTGCAAAATGACTTGTTTTTGCAAGATCTTTAACATAGCATCAATCCCTTTTTTGAGACAGCCCCTTTTAATACTTTTAAAAAAAGAGAAACAAAGACAGGGTGGGTTCCCACCCTTTTTAAAAAATGTGTTTTCTAGAATTAAACTACAAAAAAAACTTGCATGTACAAATACTGGAAAAAAAAATTTCCTCTAAATTTTTACAAGGGGGGGTCGGAAAAAATTGACAGATGTAGGTTATTCAGAGGACTGTGTAGCAACAGGACAAGAAAAAAGTACAGAGACAATTTCCTCCCCCCGTGATTTAAAATGAGAAAAAGAATCCCAAAAAAGGCCCGGGGGGAAACAGGAGCGATAACCCCCCAGTTTTCCAAGCGAAGTCAATTGGTCCGCACTCAACGGAGAGGCAAGCGCTACCCCGGACAAGGAAGTTATGTCCATGAAAATAAAATGGTGGTTGAAAGACTTTTTTTCCGGACTTTTTAATCTGGGGTCATGCAGGTTTGGGGCCATGTGGGCCCGGCAGGGCATCTATGTCCATTCAACTAAAAAGGGGGGTTGAAAGACTCCTTTTTCCCGGGACTTTTTAATCTGGGGTCATGCAGGTTTGGGGCTATGCTTTGGCCCAGGGCAGGGATAGTCAATGTCCAGTGAAACTAAAAGGTGGTTGAAAAATCCTTTTTCCGGGACTTTTTTAAATCGGGGGTCATGGGGTTTTGGGGCTGCTGGGGCCCGGACAGGTATAGTCAATGTCCAGTGAAACTGAAATGGTGGTTAAAAGATTCCTTTTTCCGGGCACTTTTTTAATCGGGGGGTCATGCAGGTTTGGGGCTCATGCTGTGGCCCAGGGACAGGGATAGTCTATGTCCAGTGAAACTAAAATGGGGGTTGAAAGACTCCTTTTTCCGGCATTTTTTAAATCTGCGGGGTCATGCAGGTTTGGGGCTCATGCTGCGTTCCAGGACAAGGATATTCAATGTCCAGTTCAAGTAAATTGATGGTTCAAATCATACTGCCTTCTGGCACTTTTTAATTTGTGGGTCATGCAGGTTTAAGGCTCATGCTGTGGTGCAGACAGGGATAGTGAATGGTGTGTGATTTTTTTTCTGTGGCTTTTATACCTAAGTGTGTTGCCTAAGATGTAGCACGTACCCAAATTTGACTGTTGTGGATGTTAATTCCAGCTTCTCCAGCCCTTTTTGGGTGTAAGAATGAAGTTTTGTTGCTCTCCCATAGTCTTTAATGGTCATCGGCGATCATCTATCATCGACCATCGAATATCTTGTCGATGATGGTCGACTATCGACCATCGACCGATGTCGATGGCCAACGTAATCACTCAACACTACTAGAAACATTAGCTGTAGAAAAATCTAAAGCCTGTACTTAAAATAATATATAGTCTGGGGAGGAACTCAATACCTATCCACTTAGTGTTTTGGGTCATTGTTCATGCCACTTTTCTACAGTATTCGTCATTTTCCATATCAGGACGAAATAAAGCAATCTGGAACAACGTAAGTCTCTTTTAGTTGTCAGATCAATTCACAGAAATCATTACATTGAAAAAGTGGTCATTATCATGGAATTAACAGAAATTGTCACAGCCAGTGTAATGCCTTCAGATTTCCTATGCCACAGGCAGTAATGATGCTGTCAGTAGGTGATCTGTTTATTACAGCTGTTTAATGCAAACGTCAGATGCAATCCTTTCCTTCATTGTCATTCATTCTCAACATATAACACAACTTTTATTGATCTCTAAGTAAAATGATATAAAGTACATTTAAGTCTCTACTGTATGCAATCACATGCTAAACAAGCATTATAGAAGCTACTCCACAGTCTCCGATCTGATTCTCCATTCATACATTACCTACAGTTATTGAGTGACTGCTTGTTAAATAATTTTAACAAATTTGTAGTACTTCTGTGACATACTCATCTGAATACCATGGTGTCATTGTATTAGCTTCTAACCCCCCCCCGTATTATCCTCTTTCTAATAGCTTCTTAGACCCCAGTTTAATGTATTACAAGAAACCCGGATTGCAGGCGTTATCTTCTCCAGTGCTAAATTCAGACATACAAGGCTACCATAGGGGATAGAAGAAGAGATAGTGTTGCTTGAATGAGGCCCTGTTTGGTTCAACACAAGTTTGATTGAACTTGTGAAAAAAATTCAGGTTTAGAACGTCCAGAACATATTTTTTCTCTAACCCTACGCGTGTTGATAAGCAGAGTGGTTAACCTATTCCTTATTCGAGGTGAGGATTTAAGGCATTATTTCACCATGCTGTTTCACAGAATCAAAAACAGCTTTAGATTCATGCATCCTGTCTCCTCCGGTGGGTGGTTCTGTCACAGTGATTTGCACATCAGCTTCTTATTGACAACTCTTCTAATTACACTGACATAAGAGCAGAAGGTGTAATATATAGTGTAGAGGGCTTCAGAGCTCAAAGTAAATGCTCAAAAGTAATTATCCTCGTTTGTTTTTTAGAGATAACACACTCTATTCTCAAGCTGTGTGCCAACCTGTGGTGATGTCCCTCTCTGCTATCAGATAAGACAAACAGTAGAGATATCAGGGGAGAGCAGTAGGGTAACCAGAGAAACAGAGCAGATAAAATCTCTTTACCTCTTGACAGGGATTAATAAAAGAGACACGTATCTGAAAAAAAGTATTGATTTAATGTCCCCTGTATGTTGAAGGCTAATATTTGTAGTGGGACAACCCTTTTAAGGTTGTTTAAGAGGTTATAGTGATTTATTTACCAATCCAGCAACACAATGGTGCTGTTGTAGCCTAAATTCTAGCCCTTTGAGGGTTACTTCAATATTTGCCCAATGTCATAGTAATTGTAAGTAATGCTGGATGTCACTTTCTGTTACATTTTCATAGGCCTGATGTTATGGTAATCAGAGGGAACACCAGATATCATGTCTGATGTCAGTTCTGGTTACAATAACATTGGACCTTTGTTAAACCAACAGGAAGGGAAATTGTATGGGACATCATACTCAAAGTTAGGCTGCAATGGGACCAGTAAAATAACCACGTAAAAGCACTTAAACAAGCCTAATCTGATTAAGCATTATAGTTACAATACTTTTTACCAAAAATTTATTTTTAGCTGACCCAGACTATAACACTTGAGTCAGTCAGACCTGACTTTGACCTAGTGCACTGCTAAATATGAGTGGCTCTTTTCCATCTTAAAGAAACAGATTTCTCCAGTTGTTTTTCTTTGTGTACATTACTACATTCCCTATCTCCTGCTTGTAAGAGCTAACAAGGGAAAACTTTGCACATGGAGAAGGAACAAAGCTATATCTCCCATAGGAATACATACGATTTTCTGCAGTGTAAGTTAGGGGAGAGTTCTAGGTCCCTGAGCAGAGCATGTACAATGTAATGAGACTGCCTGTGGCTCTATAGAGTCACAGGCATTATGAGAAATGTAGGTTACATTAGGAGAAACATAACAAGGGGACAGAAGGAATCAGTATCTATGACATTAACAATCAAAGGTGTAAAGAGTAGAGGGTTGGCACGCCCTTAATTCATTTAGTAATAACAAGTACAGAAGTTGAGCCCATGTATTCCAAACCAGATTCACACAACGTTTCTGCAACGTTTTTGTCAAGCTGAATCTGGGATGTTGGAAGCTAGTGGAAAGGAGGAAGCGCAAGGCAACGCTACAAAGAGCAAGCTTGAATATGCACAAAGGGAACCACAATTGATCCTGTTCTATTATAGGTGCGCACAGTGAACACATACTCTTGAACAGTATAGAGCACAGATGCCAAACTCAAGATTCGAGGGCTGAATCTGGCCCACCATGCTCTTTTATGTGGCTCCCAAGAGCTTAGACACAGCTGGTGTGCAACTCATAGGCTTTGACAGTGCTACCAAGGCACCTAGCCACCCTCCAATGGCAACTACATTGCTGTTGTGGGCCACTGTGAAAATGAATTTGACACCCCTGGTAAGGAGAGACATGGGCAGTACAGGATAAAAATGACTGAAGCAAAACATGGTGGGGTGGCATGGTGTGGTGAGTGAGACAGCCAGGTTATCCTTCTAGACTAGCCATTCTCCCTTGTTGGTGACTTCAGCCGTTTGGGCAGCAACAGTTGTTATAAGGGGTTACTGACTCTCATTGAGTATGGTATGTTTTGACAAATTGTCGATGTCATGAAGAGGAAGCACCTGCTAAGAGCTAGGAGAGATCTATTGCAAGAAATAACCCTTGTTCCATTCTTTTTGAACAGATGTCATATAACTCTGGAGGATTTCAGTGACCAGACTTCCACAATCCGCTTATTATTCTTGTCCTCACTGGCCGATCCGTTCTAACAGTTCTTCTGCCTATACGTTTACACTTCAAGTGAAGCAAGTTATTGGCAATTGTCAAATGTTTTTTGACATTTTTAACCTAGTACATATTAATTTATTAAGACTGGATAATTTGCCAGTCATTAGCTTTAAGTTGTCGAATTCTATCTTTACTTTACATTTTTTTGTGAAAGCTTTTCATAAAAGCTTTTCATTAACATTCAAGGCTATGAAAAAAAAGTTGTAATTAATCATTAGTACCCCAGGAGTTTACCTGAATCATTCTTGATTTTCATTGATGCGGGTTGAAAGAAATCACCTGTCATATATAAAAAGCTTCCACCATTTAGCTGCTTACAATTAATTTCTGAAGTTGATGGTGTGTCAGCGTGCTCAGCATTGCAATGACTTACTTGTTCTATGACAAGTAACATTTGCAGACAGCCGACATCAGCATTATGTCATCAATTTGTTTTGCAGGTGCTGCAAAATAAAGATAAAGCTAGTTTATTAGCTATGCAAGTCATTTACTACACAATGAATTAGAGAGGCTTTAGAGAGATGATGAGGAGGAAAAGTATTGTTATTCAGTAGCATATTCATTTTTATAGTTTTTTTTTCTTTTTAAAATGCTCAAATAAACTATTTGGGAATATTTGCCTAAAATATACTTCCTAGCTCAGTTTCTCTGTTTTTATCTATACAATGTTAGGCTAGGTCTACACAGCATGGGTTTTTCATTGGATTTATGGTGGATTCAGTATTTAGAATCCACCAAAAATCCAACTATACCCAGTGCTGTGTTGACCACAATTAAATATCTATGCTGTATCACTGATTTTTTTTGGTCGGTTTAAAAATCCACCGGATTCCAATGGATTTTCAAAACTGCTGGATCTTCCGCAGGATTGTCTTCAGATTCCTGTACATTTAATGTACGGGGCCAATGGCAAATCCGAAAAACAACCGCAGTTATTAGCTCAGATTTTGTTCGGCATTTTAATATTGCCATCAAACCACACGGCAGTGACAAAATAGCAGTCAGACAGTAAAGAATCCAGAGAGTATTTTGTCGTCTTTTACATGGGGGACAGTTCTGCCCGCAGTTTGTAGTTTTGCCCGTTCCCGTCAATCATTAAAATGCACATCTTATGCCTCAAAACCGGCCGGAGGATTGAACAAGTTCTAAGTTTTTTATAACACCGGTGGTGGGAAAAAACGTCCGGCAGAAAATCTGTTAGTGTGGACTGCTGAACGGATATTCTATTAAAGTCTACGCGGAAGGCTAACAGTCGGTCTTCAATTCTGAAAACTTTTTGAAAATCTGACCAAAAACCTTGCCGTGTGGACAGACCCTTGACCTTCACATTTAGACAACATCGTTTGGTCTTTTCAAAAAAGAACATCATATATTTATAATTTTGTTCTTCAACTGTGCATTAGTAATATCACGTAATATTACTAATAACTATGCTCAGAACTGCACATAGCAAATATTGTATAACCTTTGCCCAAATTCAGACAGCAACATGGTCAGTACTTAACATTATCATTTGTTGAAAATACCTACAACAACACACAATCTTTATCAACCACAACAGTAAAAATTGGCCATAATTGATAAAAAATAAAAAAGTGACAAACTGCACCAAAAAATGCATGAAACTGGAAAATAATGCTTGAAATTTTAAAGACCTTTATGCAGCCAAAATACAGTAAAAAATGTGTATAAAGGAAACCTTACATTT
Organism: Phyllomedusa bahiana; assembly: GCA_025379985.1. Classification (NCBI taxonomy): domain Eukaryota; kingdom Metazoa; phylum Chordata; class Amphibia; order Anura; family Hylidae; genus Phyllomedusa; species Phyllomedusa bahiana. The sequence goes on from JAODAL010036395.1 coordinate 19,593, forward strand.
ATTCTTTGGACCAGATCCTGGCTTTGGCCTACAAAAACTAATAGCACCTATCTACAAAATCAAATTTGGGTTACAAAAAATATGTAAATAACTATTTGTGCAAATAACACTATATACACCTTTAAAAACACATATTGTAAGAGAAAAAGACAATTAGTCACAATAAAATGCAGATAAAACACAATAGGATAAAATACATAATACAGTATGAACCTGTTCTTCTGCAGATCATACATACAGATGCAGTCTAGTGCCGATACGACAAGTCTGGCTCAGGCAACACATTTAACCTGGTCTGGCTGTTCTTCTGCAGGTCATACATACAGGACAGTGTAGAGCCAATACCACAAGTCTGGCTCAGGCACCACCTTTAAGAGTTTGGTTTCTTCTGCAGGTCTTACAAACAGGTGCGTGTAGTGCCAATACCACAAGTCTGGCTCGGGACCCCCTTTCCCTTTCTGGTGTTCTAACTTTTTTCTGTCCCTTTAGTTTTGCTCAAAGAATATAGATGTTCTACTTTTATGAATTTGTGCGACACCCAATTTTTTGGCGCATAAAAATGTTTTGCACTTAAAAAAGGGGCCCTTAAACCCAAAGTTTGGAGTGCGCCTGTTCATACATTCAAAGTTCCGCAGAAAACAGGTGCAGTCCCGTTTATACATGTCGTCTTATGTATTTCATAATTTGTGTTTTATCGACATTTGAACGTTTTCTATCTGAAAATCGCAAAAAAAATGCTGCGTCAATCGGATTCAAAACGTATCCAACACACAGGTGCATGTTTGGATGCATTTTTGCTGCAGCAGAATGTAACTATAGTTTTAAAATAGGGTGCTTGCTCTTTCTGATCAAGAATAGACTAAAATTTTTTTGAAGGATCCCAAAAAACGCAAGTAAACCCGCATCGGCGATCACTGCAAGAAAAATGTGTGCGTTTTACATTTCAAGTAGGATGGGGCGAATCGATTCTAACGAAGTGGAATTTTTTAGAATTTCAGGAAAACTTTGATCGAACAAAATCGAATTTGGGGTGATTCGTGGGAACGAAGCGTGTTTTTAATTGATTAAATGGCTGCAAGCACATGGCGTTATATGGGGCAAATAACTCTGGGAGGAAGAAAAGAAGTACCCTAAATGACATGTGCAGAGATGAAGCCAATCAGAGACCGGCGAGATTCTGTGACGTCACCGCACTATATAAGTCAGGACGCGAAGCTGGCTGTTCACATTACTCTCTCTGTGCCGTGTTGTAGCTGCTGCAGCTCCAGTATTAGAGATCTCACACAAAAGAAATACATTTTATACAGCGATTTTTGGGGGGGTGTCACAGCTTTTCTCAGAGACTGCTTCTCTTACGTTCTAATTTTGATTTTGTGGGGTATTGAAATTGAAGTCTAGTGTGCGTCCATTTCAGCTGCATATGCATTTTAATGCTATCTGCTCAGTTCTGGAGCATATTTAGTATCCATAGGTTATCTAAGCCTGTTGTTGTTGTTGTTGTATTCAGTTAAAGAAACAGTGTTTTACAATCCAAATACCAGTTAATTTTTGGTTGCTTATTTCTTTTATGTAATCTATATCCAAGGGCTACTTAAACGTCTTTGTGCTATTGTAGTCAGTAAAATACACGTCGTTTTAACATGCTACATAGCTGGTAGTTTTTCTATGTTACTGACCACAATAGCAGAAAAACACTTATTAAACCCTTGGATCTAAATTGCGCAAAAGAAATGAGCTGCCAAAAATGACCAGTTATGTGGCGTGTTAAAACAACGTGTTTTTTACTGACCACAACAGCAGAAAAACACTTAATTAATCTTCAGATATAAATTATGCTACAGGCAAAATTTCTTCTATGGCGTTTAAAAAAACATTCTTTTACTGACTACAATAGCACAAAGACGTTTAAGTAGCCCTTGGATATAAATTGCGCAAAAAAAAATGAGTAGTGTTGAGTGATTATTATCGACAAAGTTGAAATCGGCAAGGTTTTATGGGTCAAATTTTTTAGATCATGCATATTAGGCTAAAATCTGATCACTTTTAAAGATTGCGCCATTTTGGGCGCTTCCTGTAATTTTGGGGGCCCAGCAAATCGATTAAGAATAGAGCAGGTGAGATGTGTGGCGACGCCCTCTGGGATGTTAGGTTGCGATTGGCGGGAAAAACACATGACTCTTTTACATAGATCAGCGTTCCTTTTTCACCTCAGTGTCATCGCGTCTGAGCAAGTGCGCTTCTTTGTCCAAACAGCTCAGCAAATTATTATTTTTCTTCACAGAGAAACTTATTAGCTGTGATCCTTACAATTTAGTTAGTTTTCGTTGGAAGTTTTTATATAGTTAGTAGAGAATTTTAAAGGAGCAACTACGTGTAAAGTCAGGGGGGGGCGGGGGGGGGCCCCCGCGGCCCAACACAGACACGCTCTAAAAAAAAACACCACTGTATAAAGTACACCAAGACTTAGTGTAGACATTGCAATAGCTTTTATTTTAAACAGTTTTTTTGAAATATTTCCTGGATTTTGGGGGGCCCTGAACTTATAGGAAACACACTTTTCTATTAACTGCAGGTCTCTTTTTAGGTGCAAAACCCCACTTTTATTTCGTATACATTTCAATAGGGTTCTTTTTCAATTTTGCCCATTCCACCTTTGTTGATATCCCCACCTTGTATTAAATTAGAATCCGAAAAGTCAGCTAGATGATAGGTCCCAAAAATACCTTGAAATTCCGAAAAAAATTTCAGATACATTTTTTTTGACTTTGGCCACTAAGCTTTTTTCATTGGGGCCCCTTCACTTAAATGTGAAAACTGCAATTTGTAGTCCCAAAAGTGAATTATAGGTGAAAAAAATACCTTTTATACCCGAAAAAATTTCAGATAGTGTTTTTTCATTTGGCGCGGCCACTTTGTTGATAGATTATTTGCAGTTAAATTTGAATACAGCAATTTTTGTATCACCACAGGTGAATTGATGGTGCAAAAAATCCCTTTTATTATCCAAATCATTACAGTTACGTTTTTTTGCATTTTCCCCATCCAGATTTTTTTGATAGAGCCCCCTTTGCAGTTAAATTTAATCAGCAATTGGGCATTTACCACGGTGAATTGATTTTTCCAAAAAAAATACCTTTTATTACCGAATCATTTAGTAGTTTTTTTTTGACTTTGGCGCACTACGCTTTGTTCATTGCGCAGCTTGCACGTAAATCTAAAAAACAGCATTTTATAGTCCACGGGGTAAATTTTGAAAAGTGCAAAAAATACTGCATTATCAAAAAACATACAATACGTTTTTTTTTGATTTGGCACACTACAGTTTGTTCTTGAGCAGTTGCAGTAAATCTTAAAACAGCAATTTTATATCACCACAGTAAATTTGAAAGGTGAAAAAAATCCCGTGTTTAACGAAAAAATAACAGTACTATTTTTTTTTTTGGCGACTGCTTTGTTCATTGACGCAGTTTGCACGAAAACTGAAAACAGATTTTATAGTCCCCACGTGATTAAAGGTAAAAAAAATTTCCCGTGTATTATACGAAAAAATAACAAAATTTTTTTTTGCACTTTTGCCCGTCCAGATTTGTTGATAGAGACACCTTGCAGTTAAATTTAATCCGCAATTTTTGTTTTTTTTTGGGGGTTTTTGAGAATCTGGATTTCCCGTCTTTTAATAAGAGACTTTAAAAAAATTTTCCATACCTTCTAAATTTTTTTATTTCTGAACATGGAGCGAAACAGGGGGAAAGTAGCAAAGGGGGGGGTAGCAATGGGGGTAGAGGTAGGGAAGAAGGTGCCCTTCCAGTGGGGCGACAACACCATCCCAGGGATCGTCAGTTGAAACCCGTCAGCCTGTCATAAAGGGGTCAGGGCCCTGGAATCTCAGTAATAACGGTCCCCAATCTGTCTTCGTTTTAATGCAACCGCATCCAGCAGTCTTACCTCCTCGCCCCCAAAATCAGGGCCACAAAGTCGTCATCGACATCACACCGTCCAACATGAACAGCCCAAATGTAACTCGTGTACCCCCCACTGGGGATAACCCTTGTCTGAAGATCTCTTTGATGCAAAATGCGGTTGGGTCAGAAGGCATTTATAAGACAAGAGGATGATTTAGTCCCCTCTGCGCCCAGTTACTGATGAATCAAAGGGGAGAAAAGACGGTAAATCGAAAAAAATCCCGGGGGGGGAAACGCCTTGCAGGGGGCCCTCATGCTTGAAGCCCAGTTTGGGGATGCAGTTCAGGACCCAAGTCACCTGTGTTGTGATTGATATCGATTTTTCGACCCACCCGTGGTTTTTTCCGCAAAATTTGCTTGGAGCGCTCATAGTGGACGGGAGGAAGACGATGGGGTAGTGTCAATACGGTCCCCCCCAAAAAAAGGGAGAGGGGGTCGCGAAGTCCCCTGATATGATTCGCCAGCCAGTTCGCGCAAACACCGCTCCCGCAAAAAGGTCCAGGACCCTCAAGCGGGCCTTTTTGACCAAGCCTCTGTTACCAGCGATTCAATCCCGCCTTTGCCGAAAACGCAAATAGGGGCAAAAACCCTTTAAGTGGTTAACCCCCACCACTGTCTGTCAATGCGCGAATGCATAGTTAAAAGGGAGGCAACACTGGCCAAAAAGGCCCAGACCGACGCCGGGGCCCCCAAAACCATTGTCACACCTCTGTCCCCGCCCCCTCCCCCTCCGCCACCCCCAAAGCTTTCCCCCGCTCCCCATGTCTCGATCAATTAGGATCAGCCTCCGCTTCAGCCTCCACCACCCCCGATACCCCAGCCCCCCAGAGACCCCCCTCCCCCTTTTTTTACACCAGTTTGATGACCTGCGGGGTTACAGGGGCCAGAGCACCCAGCCTTCTGTTGTCCGGGTTTGGGAGCAAAGAAACCTTTAACCCAAACCCCCCAAAGCCAAAAGCCTAATGTGGGCATTGCAGGTTTTTGGGCCTTGGAAAGTTGCCTTTCCATCTGGTGGACACAGTGGGTTCGCCACGTCAGGGCCCTTGCCTGCCCCAATACCAGATGCCGAGCGGGCATTTCTTTCCCAGAAAACCCGTCCCCCCCTGGCCACCAGTGTCATTAAAATTTCAAGGCGTTGTCTGCATTGTGCCCCCGGAAAAGCCATTGACCCCCCAAACCATGCTAGTAAGCACGGCCAAGGGCTTTTATCTCTGGCAGCTCACGGGGGCGGGGGAGTCTTGGGGGTACGGTGCTCTGGGCTCAGCGCACGCTCTTAAAAAACCGCGGGAGGTGTGGGTTTTTTTTTCCCCCAAGGCCCTCTGGTGGCTCACGTGCCAGAGAAAACCGGGCCGTTTGAAATTAACTGTCTTGGAGCCCGTCCCAAACGGGTCAGGAGCTGGGATGGCTCTCCCAACGAGACCGAGCGTGGGGGGCCAAAAAACTTGTGCCAGGAAAGGTGGTGTGCGTAACGTGCGAAATCGCTGGCCCCCTTAAGTTGGGTAGGGGGACACCCCCTTGCCTGGCACATGTCATGACTGGCGCCCAGAAATTTTAAGACTCCCCGGGGTTTGGACGCCTCTAGAAGGCTCGGGTCTGAGTTCGCATTCCCCCGTTCCCCCGCTTCGTCCCGCGGGCTGGTTTGCAGGTAACTCGGCCCCCCCCGTAAACCGTCTCATTTGACGGGGAAAACGCTGGAATTCACCCCCACAGCTCCAGCGATTGGGGGCAGCGGGGAAAATCCTTTTACGCGTACAAGTGACCGGGCCTGACAAGCAGCGGTGCGGCCCTCGGGGTTTTGAGCCCCCGCAGGGGAGGCGGGGAAAGAGCTCTGCCCCATCCTTGCCAGTTTTAAAGAAGCCCCAAAAAATGGTCAGTGCGGACAATCCCCTGTCAGCAGAGATTGTGGTGATTTAGTTCTGGAACGTGTTGGACCTCTGAAACAAAAGGCCCCGCCAGGACGGGGGGAGAGGGCACGATGGGGACAGGGGACCCTTTTCTCTCCGTCAAATCCCAAGGGCCCGACAGTTTCACAATTTATGGGTCTTCATTGGGCAGGGGTTCGGGGTCCAGAGCTAGTGCAAGGTGGCGCATCAGCTTGGGGGCATCATTCAGGCAAGTAGGGCTGTTTTGAAGCTGTGCCGGAGGCGGGGGGAGGAGGGGGTTTTCCCTAGACCCCGATGTTCCGAATCTCTCCCTTTGGGAAAAGAGGTTGGCGAAAATTTGAGGCGGGGGGGAAAGATGGGGAAAGATCTTTTGCTAGTGCCCCTCGCCCCAGAGGTTGGGAAATAAGGCTCATCTCTCACATAGTGCTTGGTCTCCTTTCCCCCAACATGATCCTCGCTTTAAGGCATCAAAATGAACAACAGTTACTGGGTGGCCACCCCCGGGACCCCCCGGTACAAAACAAACTCAGCACTTTCCTTCCCCCACCCAAATAGGGAGTAAAATGCAGAAAAAGGAGACCTTTGATTGATCAACTGGGACTTTTGGTGGGTTTACGTTCTTCAAATGTCACGGTGGAACAACGCCAGCGACGTGACGCAGTAGGTGCCAAAATAGCCCTAGCGGGAGCACAGCAGCAAAGGGGGCAGAAGCCCAATGGGTGACCTCTGGGAATCTTTATTTACCCCCTCACACGCATGCAAGCAGGGCACACATAAACCAACACCAAGACCCGCTTAAAAATCATGGTGCACACCCATCTGCGCTAACACCCATGTTTTTGTAGTTTCCGGAAACCCAAAGACTTCTGGGGATCCAAAATGGATGAATGGCCCCCGGGGGCTCCCACGATAGATGTTGTCCTGCCCGCAGCCAGGTCAAATTTTGCAGACCCTTTCCCCAGCCGGTGGAGTCATTACAGACAAAAGCATGGGTTTCCACAAAAATTGGGGTCGTTTGACTTTCTCAAGATGAATCAGGGGATGGACTTGATGATGTTGTGGCCCCAAAATTTCCCAGGTCACCGATTATTGCTGGTCTACTTCACTTCCTCTCCAAACAAAATGGTTTCCCCTTTAAAAACTTATTTTAAAATGATCATTTCTTACTGCAAATTTTTTTTTTTCAGTTCCCAACGTTCATTTTTCTGGTTTTCTGGAGGGACGTAAAAGAACCAGGTATCATGACAAAACCATTTCCATTTACTCACTTATTTTAGAATTTTTCGCATTGTCAAAGGTTTTGGGGGCATGTTGCCCCACAATTTTTAACAGTGGTGAGAAGTATATTTTAATTTTTTGGGTCATGTTGTGTGAGATACAGCAATAATTTTGGCCTTTGGAACAAAATGTGGCTTTAAGGGCTTTCTCCCTACAATTTTTTTAAAATGGTGGAAATCATATTTATAATTTTTTTTTGGGCATGCTGCTTTGAAATGCAGCAATAATAAGGTCCTATTTTAAAAATTTTGTTTCTAATAGACATTTTTTTCACAATTGTCAAAAATGGGTCATGGGTCATGTTTTGAATTTTTGGGGGCTTTTTTCTGTACATGAGCTATACTAAGGTCCTATTTTAAAAAAAAAAGTTGTTTCTAAAAGACTTTGTTTTTCACAATTGTCCAAAATGGGTCTGGGGCAGTTTTGAATTTTTGGGGGATTTTGCTGTGACTCAGTATACTACAGGGGCCCATTATAAAAAAAATTTTTTTCTAACAATTTGTTCTTACAATTGTCAAAAGGGGTCAAAGGGCTGGTGCTGTAAAAAGGGGAAAAGGTAACACTGTTTAATGAACAATGCAAAAGACTTGTTTTTTCAAGTCTTTAAATAGCTATCAATCCCTGTATTGAGCAATTATTTAATATAATTAAAAAAAAAAAACAAGGACTGGTGGGATTACATCCTATTTAAAAATGTGTTTTCTAGAATTAAAACTAAAAAACTTGCATGTAAAAAAAAACTGTTAAAAAAAATTTTCTGAATTTTACAAGGGGGGTACAGGAAAACTTGACCAAAAGTAGGTTATTGAGGACATGGGTATGGGCACGGACAGAAAAAAAGTAAGAGGGCCTTTCTCCATCACGTTGGTAAATGGAAAAAGAATGCCAAGAAAAAAAAGGGGACCCGGGTGTAACAGGGGCGTTAACCACAGTATTTCCAATAAGTCAATTGGTCCCATTATACGAGGGGCAAGCGCTACCCCGGTCTTGACTGTGTATGAGGAAAGGTGGAGTTCTCACACTTCCGCTTCCGCACTCTTCTTCAGCACAATTTTCGTTGCTGCGTTTCAGGGCATTTTAAAATGCGTGTAAATAAATTTTGGGACGCCAGCCCGGGCTCTCCACCGCACCCACTGTAAAAATCCGGCCTGGGGTCATGCTTTTGGCCACAGGGACAGGGGGATGTCAATGTCCAGTGAAACAAAATGGTGGTTAAAAATCCTTTTTTTGGCACTTTTTAAACTGGGGGTAGACAGGTTTTTAAAGTCTACTGCGGTCCAGGACAGGTAAGTCAATGTCCAGTTCAACTAAAATGGGGGTTAAAGACTTTTTTTTCCGGGGACTTTTTAAACTGTGGGTCAGACAGGTTTTTGGGGCATGCTGCTCCAGGCAGGGTTTGTCAATGCCTTTTTAAATAAAATTGGTTCAAAGACTCCTTTTTCCGGACTTTTTTTCTGGGGGTCAACAGGTTTAAAGGGCTACGCGGGCCCGGACTTTCAGTCCTGTCAAGTTCAACTAAAAATTTTGGTTTAAAGACTTTTTTTTTTTTTTTTTTTTTTTTTTCCCGGGACTTTTTTAAACGTGGGTCGACAGGTTTAAGGGGCATGCTCGGTCCAGGACAGGGGTTTTTCAATGTCGTTTAACTAAAAGGTGGTTTAAAGGGCACTTTTTCCGGGACTTTTTAATTGTGGGTCTGAGGTTTTTAGGTCTGCTGCGTTCCAGGACAGGGGGTATTCAATGCCGTTCAATAAAATATGGTTCAAATAATACGCCTTCGGGACTTTTTTTAAATTTTTGGGTGTGCGTTTTTTAAGGGGCATGCTGTGGGACAAGCAGGGAAGTGAATGGGTTGGGCTTTTTTTCTGTGCTTTTTACTTAAATTTTGCCCAAGATGAGAGGTTCCATTTGATGTTGTGGGTGTTAATTCCCGCTTTCCCGCCCCCTTTTTGGGGGTAAGAAGAAGGTGTTGTTGTCTCCCCTGACTTTTTAAAGGTCATCGGGATGATGACTATCGACTATCGCCCGATGTCGATAGCCCAAGTAATCGCTAAAAAACTAGAATGAGCTGCCAAAAATTACCCGGGGGTAATTTTCGCATTCATTTATTTTGCGCAATTAGATCCAATGGTTAATTTAATGTTTATCTCTTTGTGGTAGTAAGAAACGGTGTTTTTGAAAGCCAAAAAAGAAATTTTTCCCTTTGAAAAATTTTACCGAAAGGGTTAAATAAGTGTTTTTCTGCTGTTTTTGTCAGTAAAAGAAAAGGTGTTTTTTAACGCCAAAGAAGAAATTTTGCCCGTAGCAAATTCATTCTGAAGGGTTAAATTTAAAAGGTTTTTTCCGTTGGGTCTAAATGCCGCGTTTTTTAAAAACGTACATAGCGTCATTTTGGCAGTCATTTTTTTTGCACAATTTAATCCAAGGGTTAATTTTTGTTTTTTTGTTTGTGGCTAAAATACATGTTTTTTAAAAACCTAATAGCGGTAATTTTTGGGAGCTTATTTTTTGCGCAATTTTGTTCAAGGGGAATTAAGTGTTTTTTCTGCTGTTGTAGAGTAAAAGAAACGGTGTTTTTTAAAAGCCAAAAAGAAAATTTTGCCCGTAATAATTATATCCCAAAGGTTAATTTAAAACCCCTTGCGCTTTTATATTAATAAAATACACAGTGTTTTTAAAGGACATACAAGTAAATTTTTCCTGCCCTTTTTGGGGGAAAAATTTTTTCCAAGGGTTACCCCCGCTTTTTGTGGGTTTATTTGGATCAAATACAGGGTGTGTATTTATTATATGGATATTTCATTAAAAAGTCGTAAATTTTTGAACAAAAAGATTCAACGGAGGTGCAGGTCTTCACATGCGAGTGGCAGTGGGACAAAATTCCTGGAAGGGGCCCGTTGCAGACAGTATTTAATCGCGCAGGGGTCCCCGGTGAGGGCCAAAAAAATGCCGGGGGGTTTTATCTGCGAATGTTTTTGCCAGCAACCCAAGGGGTTCTTGATTGTTGCCTAGGTCACCACTTTCCCCCCCAATGACATCTGACAACCCCGCCAAGATCTGGGAACGTAGACAAACCTTAGTTGGCATGGCCGGGGGCGGGCAGCACCCCACCCGTCCTCAACCTCCTCTGTCCCATCGGGTTCCCCCAGCCGAGATTTTATGTGGTTAGTTGCGCCCCTATACAGCGAGGATGAACAATTTAGGGTAAAGTCAGCAGGGATTGGCACGAAAAAGGGGCCCAAAATCCCCTGTTCTTGCAGTGGGGCAAAGTATAATGGGAAGAGGGTGGGAGGTCATGTTTGAGGGGTCAGCCTCTGATACCCAAGACCCTTTAGGAGAACAGCTGAAGTTTAAACATAATCGAGATGATGTACCCACCACCTTGGGGGCCGGGTGAAGAAAAAGGGTTCTATCGTAGGGAAAAGGAGCCGCTTGCGGTCAGGCAGAAACTCCGCCACAAGTGGGAGTTGGGCCCTGAGTCAGCAGGGAGCAGCGTGTGGGTCAAGCCCAAGCGGCTACGGGGAATAAAACCCGCTTTGCAGGTCCAAGAAAGTAGCGGCACAGTGGTTCAGCGAGGCAGCGGCGGTAGTAGTCACTCAGTGCGGAGCGTTGGCGGTAAAATCACCTACTCGGCGGTGTAGTAGTTCTTTGCTAAGACACCGGAGGAGCCGAATATGGGTATATGTAGAATCTGTGGGCAGAAAATGAAGCCTGGCCAGGGAGTTAAAGCTGGCACCACGGCACTGCGTCAACACATGCAGCGTCACCATCCAGTGGCCTGGGAGAAACATGGCTAAGATGTGGTGGTCCTTCCTGTCACTGCAGCAGCAGCAGCGCCCAGTGGCACGCATGCCATTTCAGCCAGTCAAGGCTCCACCACCTCTGCAGAAAGGAGCCGTTTCTCTTTGCCATCATCTCCCGGTCCAGATGCTCCTGCTCCTCGCTACTCATGGCGCCAGCAGTCGTTCAACGAGGCAATTGCAAAGAGACAAAAGTATGCGTCCAACCATCCTAAGGTGCAGAAGCTGACCATGATCCTGTCCAAATTGTTGGTACTGCAGTCCCTCCCTTTCCAAATGGTATACTCTGCACCGTTTAGAGAATTAATGGCCTGTGCTGAGCCGAGATGGAGAGTTCCAGGCCGTAATTTCTTTTCCAAAAAGGCAGTACCAGCACTTCACAAATATGTAGAACAGAAGGTGGGCTAGTCCTTGAGCTTATCGGTTTGTTCCAAGGTGCGTGGCAGCGCGGACCTGTGCAGCTGTAACTACGGTCAGGGCCAGTACATGTCCTTTACGGCTAACTGCGTGAATGTGCTTCCTGCCCAGCCACACCAACAACTTGGACAGGAGACGCCACTTTCTCCTCCACGTTGTCAAACGGCTGCTCCTGCGCCAATGTCCGTCTCCTCCTCCACCACCACCACCATCTCAGATGCCACCGCCCACAAGTACTGCTCCATCATACCACATGTGTATGGCACGTGTATGGCAAGTGGTGTCACGCAGTTCTACACCTGGCTTGCCTCGGCGAACGAAGTCACACAGGAGAGGAACTGCTCCACGTCATGGAGCAAGAAATCGATGTGTGGCTTTCTCCACGCCAACTGCAAATCGGAACCATGGTGATGGAAAATGGGAGGAACATGGTGTCCGCGCTGCACCGAGGAGGGATGGTCCATACGCCCTGCATGGCGCACGTGTTCAATCTGGTTGTGAAAAGGTTCCTGAAGTCTTCCACTGATCTTCAGAAGATTCTGAAAATGGCCAGGAAACTGTGCAGAAAAATATGTCGTATACCACAATATTCTTTTTAGCTTCGTGCTTTTAATATACACACATATGCAATAGCACACAGTCAATTGATATTCAAAAATCTTCAATACAATTGTTAATACGGCAATAAAAACCTGTGATCCAAGCGATGAATAGCTGGTTACACAAAATGGCTCGCAGACGCCAGCATCTCGTGTGTCCGTCTATGCGGATAGCTGAACGGCCAAGCGGTAGTCTGTGTTACCCAGAATGCAACAACACGCGACGTTTCGGGGGAAGGCACGCCCCCTTTCTCAAGCGTGGATAGGATACAAGGTAACGTCTATTTATAATAGCAGCGCTATGCCGTAATAAACATATTCAGAAGATACTAGCAATATAGTGATACACATACTAGCAGCGTAGTGATTAAAACCAAAATGATAGTTTCATTAGTTGAATAGTTACATTCTACAATTTGCTTATCTATATTATAGGTTACTTTATTTTACATTATCAATCTAAAGTATTAAACTAGAACTATCCTAATGCATTTAGGGAACACAGACTCCGCTGCTTACACATATACATTCCAAAAGCACTCTTCATTAAGTCCCTTCGGTACTAGGGAGTCCAACCTATATATCCAATATACCTCGCGTTGTAATAAACGCAAGGTAAGTTGTTCCTGATCATTAGATTCAACCGTCTCCAAGACTCACCATCTAAGATCCGCCACTTGGTGTCCATTGTCATAAAAATGTCTAGCTACAGACGATTCCGCAGATCTATGCTGTCCTCCCTCTTTCTTATTCTCCTTCCGGTCTATTTTAGATTTATAAAGTCTAATCTGGGATTTGTGTTAATTTATTCTGACACGAATCATTCTGGAAGTTTGACCAATATAGCATTTGCCGCAGGGGCATTTTAATAAATAGATGGCATTTCTAGTGGTACATGTAAAAAAACCTCGTATCAGAATAGCATGTCCTAGTGTTGGATGAGAAATGGAGGAACCCCTAATAATGCAATTGCAATTCTGGCACGTATCCAGAAACATTTGTGTAGATTTTCTTTTTCTTAAATCAGAATGCACTATATAGTTTCCTATTGTTTTACCCTTCTGATAGACGAATTTAGGAATATCTCGAAATAGATATCCATATTTCTTATCACTTTGTAAAACATGCCAATATTTACAAATAGTTTTTTTTAACAAGATCAGAATGACAGTCGTAAACAGTGGAAAACCACAATTCACGACTGTTTTCCTTAGGGGTCCTCTTTCTCACATCTTCCCTTGTAAGTTTACCTATTTCCTGGCCTACCCTACTAACCTCTTTTCTATTATATCCCCTTTCAACGAACTTGTTGGTAAGCCTTTCTTTATTTCTGTTATATTCATCATCTGAAGAACAAATCCGCCTACGGCGCATGTACTGGCCTTTTGGGATTGCTTTCAATATACTCGGAGCGTGTTGGCTCCTATTGTGTAGCAGATTGTTTCGGTCTGACTCTTTTTGATATAGAGTTGTAAACAATTGTGTATTCTCTATCCTCACTTCTACATCCAAAAAGCTGATCTTACATCGATTTTTAGTAAGATAAAACTCAATCAGAGGGTGTATAGAATTTATATATGAGACAAACTCATTGAGCTCATCTTCCATTCCACACCATAACATGAACACGTCGTCCACATACCTAAGCCACAGCTTAAAGCTGTGGCTCCAGCAACTGTGGACGACACGTTCAGTTTCAAAGGTTTCCATGTAGATATTCGCTAAGCTGGGCGCGACCGGAGAGCCCATCGCGACGCCTTGTCGCTGCCAAAAGAACCCCTCACCAAATCTGAAGTAGTTTTTTGACAGGATGACCTCCAATAGTTCCATGAGGAACCCTATCTGGCTATTGGACAAACTGGGGTCCTCACACAATTTTCGTCTAATAGCCTGCACACCTTCCTCATGAGGAATATTGGTGTACAGGCTTTTGACGTCCAAAGTACACAAAAACGTGACATCAACCACATCAGTCATTTCAAGTCGAGCCAAAAAATCGCTAGTGTCCTTAAGACATCTCGGCAAGGACCTAACGATTCTTTGTAAAAAACCATCTATGTACACTGCATAGACGGACACACGAGATGCTGGCGTCTGCGAGCCAGTTTGTGTAACCAGCTATTCATCGCTTGGATCACAGGTTTTTATTGCCGTATTAACAATTGTATTGAAGATTTTTGAATATCAATTGACTGTGTGCTATTGTATATGTGTGTATATTAAAATCACGAAGCTAAAAAGAATATTGTGGTATACGACATATTTTTCTATAAAGATTAAGGCTACTGGGCAAACGGGGATTGCCTGATGTCGGTATACTGAACGCATTATTAAAGTGCATTTTGCCTATACAGGAAACTGTGCATGCACTTCATCCATTCCTACAAAGCCAAGCACACTCTCCTCGAGTTGCAGCGGCAGAACGGCTTCCCCCAACATACGCTGATATGCGATGTTTCCATCCGTTTGAATTACAGCCTGCACATGTTGGACCGACTGTATGAACAGAGAAAGGCCATTAACGATTTTTTGATGATCCAGGCAGACAGGAGTACTCCCCTGTGTAACTTTAATGTAAGCCAGTGGCAGCTCATGCGTGACACCTGCCGTTTGCTGAGGCCATTTGAAGAGGCGATGTTATTTGTCAGTCGCCAGGACTACGGGATGAATAATGTCATTCCACTGCTTCATGTCCTGGAACAGATGCTGAAAAATCTGTCTGGGCAGGGGACTGGAGACGTGGCGACTACATCTCGCGGCCACATGAGTCCAGTGGGGACTGAACTGTAGGAGGAGGAGGACATTGGAGCAGAAGCATTGTTTGGTGAAATGAGTGATTTTTCTACCTAGGTGACAGGAGAGGAGGAGCAGGAGCAGCTGGAGGAGGTAGATGGAGATGAGGAAGACGAGGGAGATGACCCGCAAACCCACCTTTGGCAGTAAACAGGGGAATGGGGGGCGGGGATTCCCTCGGCCCACTTGGGGCCAGGGGCCCGAAAGATGCTGATTTGCCTGGCTAGGACACCCAAAAATGGGCCCACCACCCGGCAGGGGGAGGCCCTTTTGGCTATCCCCCTATTGGACCCTCGCTAGGCCCAAAAATGGAAACCCTTTTTTTCCCCGCTGCGAGAGGAGAAAAAACTAAAAATTACTACAAAATAACCTCCGTAGTCATTTGGGCCCATGCCTATGTTTGGCATCGCCCCCTCCTTGACAGGTTTAGGGGGGTTCCCAGCGCTCAAAAACCACTCCCACGGCTGTTTTGGGGAAGGTTTGGAGGGTAGGGCAGTACACCCCCCCGCAAAAAACCAAATTTCTGGAGCGCTGAGAGCAGCTTCCTTCCCCTGCCTCCCGGGGAGGGAAATTTGCCAGAAACAAGCAGACCGGGAGGCCCCTAACCCAAAAACAGGTGGGGTCTACTTGGACAGCACTCTCCCCACCCCATTAAAGAAGACCGGGCGGGACTGCGGGGAAAGCCAAACGGGGTTTTTTTTGGGGCCGAAACTTCCCGATTTTTGGGCGTGGAGAAGCGCCCCTGCCCACCCCAGTAGTGGGGGCAAAAAAAGCGGGTTTTCTTGCGGCGGGACCATCTTTAACCCAAGGAAAACCCCTTTTTGTCCACCGGAAATTTTGGAAAACGACCCCCTTTTCAAGATGAACAACCATGATCGGCCAAAGATTTCCACACCCCAAACCCATAGGCGTCGATTACATCACCTTGACCCTCCCCCAAAACTTTGGAAAAAAAATTGAGGGGGGGTTAAAAAATACCTGCCTCCCCCACTTTTCATCCCCCGCCACCCCCTGATGCCCACCACCCAAACTGAAAATTTCTCCATCTGCTTACCACCAATTTTTCCCAGGGCCCGGTTGGGGGCCCCCCACCCCCCCACACCGGGATTTTTACCACTCAAAGGGACCCCCAAGCTGTTTTTGCTGGTCCCGTGACCTCAACACTTTAAATGGGGGCCCCACCCCTTGACCTATGCTGCTGTTTCTTTTGGGTTGTGTGGGGTTTCCCCTCCAAAACCGTGCCCTTTTGTCCCAAACTCTGGGGCCCTCTCCTTTTTTTTTTGCCCCCCCTTCCACACTTTTTCTTTGGGGGCCACCTCTGCCTCATGCTGCTGCGTGGCTGGGGGGGGTGACCCTACACACTCTGTCTTTGTCCCAACTGTCTGCCTCATTGTTTGCTGTTGCCCCCGGCTGTCCCCACCGTCTGTCATTTTTGGCCACTCTGTGGCCTACTCCCTTTTTTTGCCCCCTTTCCAAACACTCTGTCTTTGGTGCCATCTTGCCCCTCATACTGCTGCGGGGCTTCCCCATGCCCTCCCCCTCTTTCATTGTGCCCCCTCTGTGGCCTTTTCCCCTGTTTTGTGCCACCCCACACTGTGTCGTGACCTCATACGCTGCTCCCTTTTTTTGAGGGCCGTCCCCTTTCCACACGGTTTTTTTTGGGGCCACTCTCTGCCCTCATGCTGCTGTGTGGCTGCTGCCGTGCCCTCAAACTTTCTTTTAAATTTTGCCACTGTCCCCCAAGAAAACCCCCCAAGCCCCGGGCCCAGTTTTAAGGGAGGGAGGCGGGAAAAATCCCTCAGAATCACCCTTTCCCACATGGCCCGCAGCATGCTATTTGGGCCTGGCTAGTGACAGCCGAATTTTGTCCCCCTCCCCGCCCAAAGGGGTGCCTTTTGGCTCTCCCCTTTTTGGACCCTCGCTAAGGTCCAAAAAAGGGACCCCCCTTTGGGAGCTGTGGAGGGAGGACCCAAAATCAAATACTAAAAGAGAAATCCTCCGTAGTCAGTTTTTTAAAAGTTTTCCCAAACCATTTTTGGGAAGGCAATTCAACCCCCATCAGCTTCTTTATTTTAAAACCCAAAAAAGTTCCCCCCGTAGTTTATTATTTAATTAAAAAGTTGGGAGTTTTAATCCAGTTTCTGCGGGACACAAATTTTTTTCAAAATCAGCGTATGGAATTGAGGATACCCTAAATAAGGAAAACTTTTAAAATGCTTATTTTGCATTCGGGTTTTTCCCTTTGTGATGGAATTGGTACAAAAAATGGAATACAAATACAAACAAATGAGGCAAAAACTGGCTTGGGAAAGGGTTTTTCAGTTAAAGAAGAAAAGAGAATCCCTTTGGGGCCAAATTAAAAGACAGGAAAAAACCCCCTCCGGCCCCCCTCCTTAAACCTTGGGGCCCGTCATATCCATGGGACCGTACCTTCCTGCCCCCCTTTTCCCTCAACCAAAATCTTGGGTGGCTGTCCTGCCTTATTTTCCTGTCCCCCCAAAACCGGGGGTTTTCCTTTCGATTTTGTACCTCGTACACCCCCCCCTTCCCGCAAGAAGTCATGTCAGGGGTAACGAATTGGTTTGACCCCCCATCCGCGCAAGTCCATCCCCGCTTGGGGGTGGGCTTTTGGTGAAAACCCGGTAACCCACTTAATTCCCTCTCTGGCTGGCTTTTGCCATTTGCCCCTTAAATGTGCTGGAATTTTGGTGGCCCCCCGGTAACCCCACTACCGGGGGTTTTTTGACGTATGGGGAAAAATCTTTTGGGCCCCCCCCGCTTTTTTTTTCCAATGGGGCCGGGCCCTGACTTTATCATTTTGCATTTTCCCGCGTTTATTTTTGGGGGGCAGTTTTTGCCCCGGTAAGTGCACAGGGAATTTTAGAGTGCAGCGATTCTAAGAGCGGCGGAAGTCATGTGCATGTCATACTAAAACACAGCATTGTATGCTGTATATTTAAGCATGGCACAACGTTCTACAGCACCCTCCAGGCTCTCTGCAGCCTGGAAATAACTGTTTTTTAACGCGACTTGTCCCAAAGTAATTCGAACAGAAATGAATTTTGTCGGAAAATTCGGAGAAGTCGGCGAACAGAATTTTTGAGAAATTCGCCCATCTCTAATTGCAAGCAATCACACTGCTAATTGCTAGACACGTGTTTGTGCCTGCTTAGGGCGCGTCCCCACTGCACAGGACAACTCCCGGCCGGTTTGCCAGCTGGTACTTGCCCTGTTTTGGGGCTCTCCCCATGGCCGCGGGGGGACGGATTTTCTCCGCGATGAGCGGAGAAAAGCCCTTCCCCTCCACATTAACATGCACAGATTCCGTCCGAAATGTGCATGTTCAACGGAAGAATGTGCATGTTCAATGTTTTGTGGCCGGTACAGATGGGCGAATCGATTCTAACGAAGTGGAATTCGTTTAGAATTTCAGGAAAACTTTGATTCTGAACGAAGTCGAAGTTTGGGGTGATTCGCGGGAACGAAGCGTGCTTTTGATTGATAAAATGGCTGCAAGCACATGGCGTTACATGGGGAAAAGAACTCTGGGAGGAAGAAGGGCATAGTCTGCATGACATGTGCAGAGATGAAGCTAATCAGAGACCGGCGGGATTCTGTGACGTCACCGCACTATATAAGTCCAGGCGCGACGCTGGGAGCTCATACCGCTCTCACTGTACTGAGCAGGGAAGGTGCTGCCGCGGCTGCTTTTGATAGCTGATACTAAAGAACTCATTTTCATACAGCGATTTTTGGAGGGTGTCACAGCTTGTCTCAGAGACTGCTTTTCTTACGTTCTAATTCTGATTTTGTGGGGTATTGGAACTGAAGTCCAGTGTGCGTCCAATGCAGCTGCATATACATTTTAATGCTATCTGCCCAGTTCTTCAGCACATTGAATATCCAAGGGTTATCTAAGCCTGTTCCTGTTGTATTCATTTAATGAAACAGCGTTTTTTACATCCAAATACCACTTAATTTTTGGTTGCTCACTTATTTTGTGCAATTTAGATCCAGGGGTTAATTAAGCGTTGTTCTGCTGTTGTGGTCACTAAAAGAAACGTTCTTTTTCACCGCCAAAAAACAAAATTTTGCCTGTAGCATAATTCACAACCAAAGATTAATTACAAGTTTTTTGTTTTTGTCCTAAAATACAGCATTTTAACCTACAAAGTGGTAATTTTTTGGGTTTCTTTCTTTTGCGCAATTTAGATCCAGGGGTTTAAATTTAAGGGGTTGTTTGCTGTTGTGGTACTAAAAGAAAAGTTCTTTTTCCCGCCAAAAAAAAAAAAATTTTTGCTGTAGCATAAATTTAAAAACCCAAAAGGGTTAAATTTAATTTCAAGTTTTTCTGTTTTTTGTACCATAATTACACGCCATTTTAAACAGCTACAAAGTGGAATTTTGGTTTTCATTTCTTTTGCGGGAATTTAGACCAGGGGTTAATTAAAAGGGTTTTTCTGCTGTTGTGGGCACTAAAAGAAACGTTCTTTCTACCTCCAAAAAAGTTGTCCCGTTTTGTATAAAAATGAAAAATAAAATTGGGGGTAAAAGAAAAAAAAAAAAAAAAATTAATTTATAAAATCTTTTATTTCTTTATTTTCGTTAAACCAAAACTATTGCCTTGGCTAGCGAAATAAAGAAAAAAACATGATTTTATTATTGATTTTTTTTTTCTTTACCCCCCCTATTATTATTAATTTTATATAAAAATCGGGAAAAACTTCTGCAGTTTTTTTTTTTGGGTTTTGGCCTTGTACATTTTTTATTTAGATTGCTTTGGGAAAAACCCATAGGAGCATCCCCTCCCCAATCCCCATTGGAAACAAATTTAAACCGCGCCTTTTTTAACTTCCCAATCAAAAGAGCCCCGTTTCGGGAATTTTTTTTCCCCCAAAAGAACTTTTATGAGAAAGTAGCTCGCGCTCTGATTGGAAAAGCGGGACGAGCCCCCGCCGCTTAACCAATAAACCCCTTTTCTGCATTTTTACTGTTTTTTTAACTGCCCCGGGCCTTTTTAAATTATAAATTTTTTAAATATTTCCCCAATGGGTTTTAGAATGGGTCCCGGGTCGCCCCCTTTCTGTTTGGTAAATTTCTCCCCAAATTTGGGTTTTAGAATGGGCCCCCCTGTCGTCCTATTTGTTTGGCGGGTTTTATGCCGACCAATCAAAAAGGGCTTAAACAGTTTTAAATTTAACTGTTTTTCCCCGGGCAATTCTTTTATATTGCAATTTCTTATGTAGCCCCGGGTTCAGGGGACAAATGCGTTGTTAGGGATTTAAACTGGGCCCTTTTTTTTGAGAAGGGTTTTTGCCTTTTCTGGGTTTAAAGATTTTCCCTTAATAAAAATTTATTTTTTTTTTCATACTCCATGCCGAAGGCGCTGAGAGCCCCAGGGGTTTTTCATGCCCCCCCCCCCCCCCCCCCCCATCTCACCATAGCCCACAATGGGGAGAAGAGCTGCGCTTGATTTTTTGGGATAGCCAAAAGCCCCACCGGGTTTGCTAGCCCAACCAGCTCTTTTTTGGGATTTTTTCTGTTTTTTTGAAATGTCCCCCTTTGAAATTTTTATTGGTTTTAAACTTCTCCATTGGGCTATAATGGGTCCCTGTCGCTCCTATTCTGATTGGCCGAGATAGCCAAGCCCCGCTAGCTCAGCCAATCAGCTTTTTTTCGCTTTTTAAACTGTATTTTGAACTGTCCTGCCTTTGATTCTGATTGGTCAATATTTCATCCATAGGTTTTAATGGTTCCTGTCGCTCCTATTCTAATTGGCCGGTTTCTGCCGACCAATGAGAATAGCTTTCAGATTTGAATTACTGTAATTTCCCGGCAATTTCCAATATCCTAATTCTTGAGATTGCACTGTTCTAGATTTTTGGAAAGTGATTTTTTTTATGTATTTTTTATTTTATTTTTGAGGTTTAAAGGGGTGTTATTGTTTCATTAAATTGTCTTCAGAATAAGTGGACTGTGAAAACAAGCAACTTTTCAATTGGATGTCATTAGAAAAGCTGCCTTGTTCTCACAGTGTCCCTTATCTTGTGTTTTTATTTACACTAAATATCCAGTGTGGTCTAATCCCTCCTGATCCCTCCTCCTTGCAATTCACTAGCTGAGAGTCAATTTAATTCTGTACAGGCCCTGGGTCGATTCACGGAGCTGTTGTCTGACTCAGAGTTAGGGCCGTAGCATTTTCTGTCTCCACACCTAGCAGAAACAGACTGCAGCAGATTGTACATTGAGAAAACTTGTGAGTTTTGACCCTGGGCCTAACTCTCCTGCATACACGCAAATCTGTGCCGTTCTTAGAAACTGTAATACATCTCCACTGTGAGAGATCAGGGGTGAGGTTAGATTCAATGCAGCCTGTGGTAGGTATACAGCTCTTATAAAATAAGACTGATAGAGAGAGACACAGTGATATGTGGACTCAGAGGGGAGGGGGGGGGGGGAGTCTCAGGCCAGCAGCGAAGCCGGGACGATGTCACCCAGCTGGTAGGAGAAGAAACTCCCCTGCATTCACAGAGCTGGGAAGCTAAGAGAAGTGTGACTCAGCCGAAGTAAGGAAGTGATACATCCCCTTTAAGCTCTTTTCTGACAATGTTTTCCGCCTTTATAAAGGCAATTTTTTTCGGAATCCTACTCCATGCTGCACGGAGCTGAGCGCCGAGATTTCTATTGCGATCTTCTATGCTTCCTCTCATGTTACGTTCTCGCTTCACTTTGCCTCCGCCGGAGCATTTAGACCAAAATAAACTAGGTCTGACTGTCGGAGCTGCCGAGCACTGCAATGCGCCGCACTTTGCCGACTCGCGATCGGAGTTTTCGAGTGTGCCGCGTCCCGCCCCGAAAAGCCTACAGCGCGCCCACAACGCACCCATTGCCCGCCCCTTCATGTGGGGCACAGCTGAAAGTGGCGAACGCTGCGCCTAACACCAGATCCCTGCGTCCGACAGGGGGATTCAGGCAGGGAGGCGCAGGTTACGCCAAAAAACAGGCGAAAAGCCCGATCATACATGTCTCCCACAGTGTTTTTAAACGGCACATACAAGTAAATTTTTCCTGCCCATTTGGGGAGCGCAATTTATATCCAAGGGTTACCCAAGCTAGTTAGTGGGTTTTATTTGGAGTTCAAATAAAGGGTGTGTATTTTTTCATATACCGATTTTCTTCATTTAACAGTGTGTCAAAGGAAGCCCCTGCGACCCCTGTCTCCGGTCGCAGGCCGTCCGTGCTGCGCTCTCAGCGGAGCCCCGTCCCCCACGTGGGTTCGGGGTCCCCCCGCTCCCAGTCCCTGCCGGGAACCCACTTACCCGCCGCGCTCCCTCTCATCCCCTCCAGCCCCCCCCGCGTAGCTCCGCCCCTAGGGCGCGCCGGCCCGGCCTGTTTTAAATTTAAAGGGGCAAA
>JAODAL010036396.1:0-41734 GCA_025379985.1 Phyllomedusa bahiana
AAACCCCCAAAAAAAACAACAATGTTCCCCAGGTGGGGTTTTTTTTTCCCCTATTTTTTTTCCCAAGTTTTCTAGTGGGTTTTTCAAAACATTGGAAAAAACATGAGAAACGGGGAAAAAAAAAAAAAAGGGGCGCACAATAGTAAAATATTTTTGGGAAAAAAAGGCAGATTAAAAAAACATGTAGGTGGCCAATCTGGGGGTTTGCGCTCCTATTTAGAGGCAAAACTCTCATAACCTTTTACAGGGCTTGTGGTGCCGTACCCTTATCACGGCGGCCGCTGGTCTCGTAAGTACGGCCTGGGATGAACGCCAATGGATCTGGAAGCGGAGAAAAAATGGTGGACCCGCGCACGGAAATTTCCAATAAAAGCCAAAGTGGTGGCAAAATTTTTAAAAATGTCCTTTTTTCTTAAAAAGTGCAGGGTGATATGCCCCGCACTTTTAAAAACAAGACAATAAAACCCTTGCTTCCATTGGAAAAAACACCTGTACACCGACCGTGTCCCCTTCCCCTTTTTTTTCATCTTCCCTTGCATCCCCCCTTTCCCTCCAGGGGTTGGAGCTTGGTGTTACTGATCTTTTAACAAAAACTGTAATTTTCTTTACATTAGCCGAAACCCTTTTCTAGACCCAAAAAAGGGGAAAGCTAATCTAACTAATAAAAAAGAAGTCTGAATACAAGGAGCTCATAAGCTAATTACAGACAGCTTGACCAGGAAGTGACAAAGCAAAGCAGCATTATTTCATTCATGCATCCTATGAAACTTTGGGATGAGACAACCCCTTTAAGAACAAACCTACAGTCCCTATCCCGTTTGTAACCCAGGGACTGCCTGTAGTATTTTTTTTGGGACTACCCAAAAAACATTAGAATGATGGGGACACCACCAGAATGGATCTATTTAAATGTTATGTACCCAAGTGTATAGGGACCAGTTTATGCCAATTCATAATGAGAAAACCTTTTTGCGGGTAATTTAGTAAAATGGGAGATAAAAGAAAAACAAAGGGCGACATGTATGATCGGGCATTCTGCCTGTTTTCAGGCGTATACTGCGCCTCACGGTGCCGACTCCGCTGTCGGACGCTCAAATACGATGTTAGGCGCAAGCTTCGCCACTTTGGAATGCGCCTAACATGAAGAGGCGTGCAGTGGGCGTGCTGTGGGCGTTCTGGGGCGGGACGCACCACATTCGAATACTCCGATGCATGTAGGAATGACGTTCGGCAAAGTGAGGTCTACCTGAGTCGGAGGAGGCGAATTGAAGCTAGAACTTATTGGAATGGGGCAAAATGTGCTCTAGGTCTACTGTTAAAAACAGTACAATAATAAAAAAGAATTGTCTATAAAATTATTTATTTAATAAAAAGAAATATCAAAGATGTACACTCACCGGCCACTTTATTAGGTACACCATGCTAGTAACGGGTTGGACCCCCTTTTGCCTTCAGAACTGCCTCCATTCTTCGTGGCATAGATTCAACAAGGTGTTGCAACGATGCTCAATTGGTCCCAAAGGGGGCCCAAAGAGTGCCAAGAAAATATTCCCCACACCATGACACCACCCCCAAACCACCTGAACCATTGATAAAAGGGCAGAATGGATCCATGCTTTCATGTTGTTGACCCAAATTCTGACCCTACCATCCGAATGTCGCAGCAGAAATCGAGACTCATCGGGACACAGCAACGTTTTTTCCAATCTTCTACTTTTTCCAATTTCGATGAGCTTGGGCAAATTGGAGCCTCAGTTTCCTGTTCTTAGCTGAAAGGAGTGGCACCCGGTGTGGTTTTTCTGCTGCTGTAGCTAATCTGCCTCAAAGTTCGCCGTACTGTGCGTTCAGAAAATGCTCTTCTGCCTACCTTGGTTGTAACGGGTGGCTATTTGAGTCACTGTTGCCTTTCTATCAGCTCGAACCAGTCTGCCCATTCTCCTTTGACCTCTGGCATCAACAAGGTATTTCCGCCCCTAGGACGGGCCGCTCACTGGATTTTTTTCTTTTTCGGACCATTCTCTGTAAACCCTAGAATTGGTTGTGCGTGAAAATCCCAGGAGATCAGCAGTTTCTGAAATACTCAGACCAGCCCTTCTGGCACCAAACAACCATGCCACGTTCAAAGCACTCAAATCACCTTTCTTCCCCAACTGTTTGCTCGGTTTGAACTGCAGGAGATTGTCTTGACCATGTCTACATGCCTAAATGCACTGAGTTGCCGCCATGTGATTGGCTGATTAGAAATTAAGTGTTAACGAGCAGTTGGACAGGTGTACCTAATAAAGTGGCCGGTGAGTGTATAAAATCGATTTAAATTGTTTGAAAAAGTGGATCATTTAAAATTAAAGGAAAATATATAAGATCTCAAAAGAAAGAAATCCCAGCTCTCTGCTCCGTGAGGCAGTCCCCGGCGCTCGTCTATTCAACCTTCGTGAGGCGTGGAGTACTAGTAAATTAGGTGTAAAACATTCTCTGTTAGGGCTTGTTCACATGGCTGATTTGGGCACTGATTTCAGCCATATTGCGCACCGTATTTGCGCTGCAGTACGGCTGAAATCCGTCCTTGAAATTACGATAATCCACAGTTCTCATAGAGAACTATGGATTCCGTCTCTTCTCCCCGCTCAGCGAATACGCCGAGGGGGAGAAAAGGACATTCAATTATTTACGGCGGAAACGCGCCGTGAACAATGATTTGTCTATGGGGCCGGCGTGACTGCGGGCCCCCTGCCCCCGCTGCACGGCAGCCGGCGTAATTGCGGGGCGAAATCCTTCCCCGCAATTACGCCGGCAATAAGCCGTGTGAACTAGCCCTAAGGGCATGTCCCTACGGCAAGGGTTTTCGGACGGTTTTCAAGCCGGTTTGCGGTTTTTCAGACCGCCTGAAAAACCAGCCGCAAATTAGCACAAGTGTGCTCTATAGCAAACCCGTGCAGCAGTCCAAATCATTGAGCAAGCAACTTCTTCTGTCCGGTTTTCGAACGGAATCTGTGCTTCTCAATGGGAGGGGGGAGGGCTCTTCTCCGCTCATCGCGGAGAAAAGCCGCCCCCCCCCCACGGCCGCGGGGATGGGCGCAAAACAGGACAAATACCGGCCGGTTTTGTCCTATGCCGAGGGGATGCGCCCTTTTTTTGTCCACTGTCTTTCCCAGGGGTTTTTTTGGACGTTTTTTGGACTGTTTCTCAAGCTGACTAGTGTACTCAGTGCAAAAGTAATGCCTGATTGGTGCAAGAAACCATGTGATTTATTTATCTCCACCCAGTGTCCACTCCCTGTGATTCCAGTGGCCATCTTGAATTGTCTGAGCAAGTGATGTCTGACACCTAAAAAAAATTATATTTGGTAAAATTAATTATCTATATAGGAAATTACATAGGATGTAATCCCATATAGATAGTTAATTGACAAATATTAAATAAAATTCACTAATATCTTGGTTAATGAAAAACTACATTCATTAATAGCTAAATAAAATGGAAACAACAACTGTAAATTTGTAAACAAAACTTATTATGTAAAAATAATTATAAAACTTTCCAAAATCAATTTCCCCCCACCCACCACCCGATTACAAAACTTTGCCAACCCCGCCAACAATATAATTTTTTATAAAATAATAAATAATTCTTTAAAACATCATTTAACTTAAATAACATAAATAAACCAACTTTAAGTTAAATAAACAGGAATGTCAACGAGGGTCTTGGGCGAAATTGCCCTTAAAAACCACTAACACAAAATAAAAGTAAAATCATTCAAACTGGTGATACGTGGGGGAGGACAAACCTGACAGGAACAAATGGGGAGGTTGTGATGGTGGTGGTGTTACTGGTTGTGGAGGTGGGGCATGTTGGTACCCACTGCTGGGGTATTGGGGCACCCTATTTCTGTATGTAGGTGCCCCAGCAGTTGGAGGAGTGGGGTGGTAAGGGGCTCGAGTTGGTGGTGGTGGTGGTGGTGGAGGACAGGGAAACATGGGCAGGACAGGGGCGGGGTGGGGGTACACAAAAGAGGGGTCTTCAAGGGCAATTTCGTCCAAGATACTCTCTCTAAGTGCTGGTGGAAGAGGCGCACCCGGCATGCCCAGTAACCACCGCACGGACGAGATTATCCCACCAATCTCCGGCAGGGGCCGGGGTGATTCAAAGGCTGCCACCCCGGCGAAACAGAACATTCTGAACTCGTCGTGACGATCGGGACGAAGGTAGTGGCAGCGACCCGCAAGATCTCTTGCAAAATGGTCCCGATCGTCTTAGCCGGTGACCCGCCGTATGAAGGACAGAGCTTCGCTCTCTCCCTCCGTATCTCTGTCCCTCCTACGGCGGGTGCTTTGACTCACCCCTTCTTTGGAAGACATACGTGGGGGGGAACCGGGACGCTGTGTGGGGGCGAGTTCCGGGGTGGCCGCTGAGGCCGCTGCAGCCGATTTCTCTTCCCCGGAGGTGTGCACCACTCCTGAAGGTCCCGGTAGCTTTTCTTCTCCCCCTGCCACTTCTTCTATGGCTCTGGACTCTGTGAAGGGGATGGGCTCACTCTCCCTCTGCTGATGTTCACCAGATCTTGGGGAGAACTCCGGCCTGGCACGAGCGACATTGCCTGATGTCCTAGGAGTAAACAAAAAACAAATATTAAACCTCTATTTTTGTAATGTGCAGAGACATGTCACGTAAATAAGTACTTACGGCAGGAGTTCCCGCTGCGATAAGATGAACATCATCTCATCCGCATGTGCAATTTTTGGACGATGGGAGGGAGAGGCCTCACTTCGCTCCCCTTCACGGTGCCACTTGACGAAGCGGTCACGCACGTTCTTCCAACGTTTCGTGACATCCTCCACTGTGGAAGAAATTAGAGTGGGTTAAAGTTAAAGGTGTATGCACGTCACTTTTTTACGTCTGGGTTTCCCCCATTTTTTATTGCATCACCTGTCACCACAACCTGTCAGTTGTAAAAGGGGACATCACTGCTGCGACCACATGAGGACACAGACCTGAAGTCACCTTTTTTAACAGACAAAGTTTTGAAGTGGCAGGCGCCACATTAGGCAGTGTGGGAAGGCCAGTGTATAAAAGTCAAATCACATGACATTGACAATATAACAACAATAGTAATATAATAAAAATAACTTACGGATGAGCCCCTGCGTGTGGGCATCATGCCCGCTCCATTCCTCCGGGTACAGTACCTCGCAGACCTGAATCCACGCATTTCTCTTCAGGATTTGGTTACTGTACCCGGGGTCCGTCTTATCCCACAGCTCGGGGTGGGCATGTACCTGTATGAAAAATAGAAGAAAAAAAAAAAATAATATAAATAATTAAGCAAGAAATCCTGCTTGGAGGACAACAGGTCTCAGCAATACCTGTGCTGTAATGCATTTTTTTGTATATATTGAATTGCATTAAAGTAGCAAGCAGCCCAAATACATCTTAAATTGTTGTTATGGAAAATGTTTAATAAAATATCTGGACAACATCATCAGTGGCTTATTTGATGTTAAATTAGTGTAATTAATACGGACTTTGGAATACATTTTATAGTGGAGAATTTTATTCTTGAAGTGGTGTAATAAAAGGCTCTGTTCCCCAGGATTCTTTCAGGGAGAATTTGTGGACGCAAAACCGTCCGGAATTACATTGCAAACACGTGCCACACTTTGTGACGCGTATTTGCAACGTATTTACAACGGATTTCGCGTCGGAAATACATTCTCCATTATTTACTATGGGGAATGTATTTCCGACGTGAAATCCGCTGATGATGTTGTCCAGATGTTTTATTAAACAGTTTCCATAACAACAATTTACGATGTATGTGTCTTCATTCACATTTTATTCTATTTTGTATGTTCAGCAGGAGCCAGCACAGCACAGATCTTGCTGGGACCTGTGGTCCTCCAAGCAGGATTTCTATGTTCCCAGGGCTTAGTTATTGACGTATTTACAGACATATTTAAGTCTTTTAAATACTTTCACCAAACTCAGCCTAAAATAAGGAACAAGTAGCTTAGAATGGCTTCATACATGTCGCCCAAAGTGCTTAATTTAGGCTAAAAAGAGGTCATAGAGCCTTTATTCAAACTGACACTCACCTCGGAGATCAGTGTGCTGACATCCATGTCCATGCGGTGGTACTTTTTCGGTGGCATGGTGGTGCATCCTCTTCCATCCAGACCAGGAAGTAAAATAATGTGCAGGACCTTCCTTTATAAAAAAAAGTGCAAAGGACCTCCAAAAACTCACCCAATATAGGTGGGATTATTCTTCACTTTTTTTTTGTAAAAAACGAAAACCGCTCAAAAACCGCGCCAAAAACCACGCCAAAAACCGCCGGCCACGTTTTGAGCGGTTTACATAGACTCCAATGTTAATTTTATGTCTAGAAACCGGTCGGAAGAATGAACATGTTAAATGTTTTGCGGTCCGCCGGCGGTTTGAAAAACCACCCGGCGGAAAAACCGCTCAGTGGGGACTGCAGGACGGTTTTTCAATTGAAGTCTATGGGAGAGAGTTTGTTGCAAAAACCCTTGCCGTGGGGACATGCCCTAACAGAGCTAAAACCTTCTAAAAACATACATAAATAAAATGACTAACAACAAGTTTGTCGCCGTGACCGGCGCTACATCAGGAATTGGAATATTGAAAATTGCCGGAAAAGACAGTAATTTAAATTCTGTAAGCTCTTCTCATTGGTCAGCAGAAACCAACCAATCAGAATAGGAGCGACAGTGACCCATTATAACCTATGGAGTAGTATTGACCAATTAAATGAAAAGGCGGGACAGTTCAAAAGACATTAAAAAATGCAGAAAAGAGCTGATTTGTTGATTGAGCGGGGGCTTGGCTATCCCCAATCAGAGTGCGAGCTACTTTGTTTCATTGTAGTCTATGGAGAGATCAGGGCAATATAAAGTATATGTATAAGAATTTCCCATAGAAGGGATATGGATGAACTGATTGGTTGAGACCAGGCGGCAGATATGAATCCACTAATCATATGTAGTGCTTCGTTTTCGAGTGTAGCAAGAAGGGCGCGATAGAAGGGCGCCATAAAGGTTATTACTATCTATGGGGAAATATTCTAGTACTGTGATTGGTTGGGGGGAAGAGGGGTTCATCCTGCTTAGCCAATAAGCGGGTGAGCTACTTATCTCATAGAGTTCTATGGGAAAAAGAAATGCATTGGTTAAGTTAAAAGAGGCGCGATTATTTGGGCCAATGGGAGAGCGAGCAACACTCTTATGGGTTTTCTAATGCAATCTATAATTGAATTCATTTTTATTTGTTTATTTTCGTTACACCCATATTATTGTTTATTTTATATACACATCGGCACAACTTCGTGAGTCTTATCATTTTATTTCTGCCATGTACAGTTTTATTATAGGTTGCATTAGAAAAAAGACCAATACAGCAGATAAAGACATCAATCTACTGTAGTTGCTTTCTTTTTTTTTTCCGAAAACTCATATTTGCTATAGTATAGGTGAGATTTTTATATTCACATCCCTCCATACAAGAGCCAACTGCAACCATACAAATATTCCTTACTTTCAGTATATCTATTTTTATATTTATACCAGCTAGCTAGGCCGAAGGGAATTTTGGAATACATGATAAAAGTCATTTTGCAATTTCAACTAAATGATATATATAGTAGAACCATTTCCACATCCTCAGGACACGCAAAAGCCCTTAGCAGAGCAGAGCACCACCGGTGCCGCTCTTTGGAACCTACTTACCTACCTGAGGGCAACTAACCTACCTAGCTAGGGCCTACCTAATTACCTACCTTCGGCCTACCCACCTACCTGCTGACCTACCTGCCTGGAGCCTACCAACTTATCTAATGGTGGTCTACCTACCAAAATAGGGTATACCTACCAGATGCCTTGCTTGTTTACCTAGGGCCTTATCTACCTACCTATCTGGGGCCCTGCCTACCTACCTGAAACCTCTATTTACCTACCTGGGGGCACTGTCTGACTACCTATCTACTTACCTGGGGCTTTGACTTCCTACATCTGGCCTTACTCTCTGCCTGCCTACCTACCTAGGACCTTGCCTGCCTACATACCTACCTACCTACCTGGGGCCTTGACCTGTGCCAGCTCAGAGCGCCCCCCGAGGGGCTGGTGATTCCTCCTGGTGGGTCCTGAGTAGTGTTGAGCGATTACGTTGGCCATCGACATTGGTCGATGGTCGATAGTCGACCATCATCGACAAGATAGTCGATGGTCGATGGTAGATTATGATCGATGACCATTAAAGTCTATGGGAGAGCAACAACAACCTTCATTCTTACACCCCAAATAGGGCTGGAGAAGCTGGAATTAACATCCACAACAGTCAAATGGATACGTGCTACATCTTAGGCAACACACTTAGGTTATAAAAGCCACAGAAAAACACCATTCACTATCCCTGTCTTGCACCACAGCATGACCCTTAAACCTGCATGACCCACAAATTAAAAAGTGCCAGAAGGCAGTATGATTTGAACCATCATTTTACTTGAACTGGACATTGAATATCCCTGTCCTGGAACGCAGCATGAGCCCCAAACCTGCATGACCCCCAGATTAAAAAAGTGCTGGAAAAAGGAGGGCTTTTAACCACCATTTTAGTTGAACTGACATTGACCATACCTGTCCTGGGCCACAGCATGAGCCCCAACCCTGCATGACCCCCAGATTAAAAAGTGCCGGAAAAAGGAGTCTTTTAACCACCATTTTAGTTTCACTGGACATATACTGTCCCTGTCCTGGACCACAGCATGAGCCCCAAACCTGCATGACCCCAACATTTAAAAAGTTTCCGGAAAAAAAGGAGTCTTTGAACCACCATTTTAGTTTCACTGGACATAGACTATATCTGTCCTGGGCCACAGCCCCAAACCTGCATGACCCCAGATTAAAAAGTGCCGGAAAAAGGAGTCTTTCAACCACCATTTTAGTTTCACTGGACATAGACTATCCCTGTCCTGGCCACAGCATGAGCCCCAAACCTGCATGACCCCAGATTAAAAAGTGCCGGAAAAAGGAGTCTTTCAACCACCATTTTAGTTTCACTGGACATAGACTATCCCTGTCCTGGGCCACAGCATGAGCCCCAAACCTGCATGACCCCAGATTAAAAAGTGCCGGAAAAAGGAGTCTTTTAACAACCATGTTAGTTTCACTGGACATAGCCTATCCCTGTCCTGGGCCACAGCATGACCCCCAAACCTGCATGACCACCAGATTTAAAACGTGCCGGAAATAGGAGTCTTTGAACCACCATTTTAGTTGAATTGGACATTGACTATACCTGTCCTGTACCACAGAATGACCCATAAACCTGCCTGACCCCCCTTTTAAAAAGTGCCGGAAATAGGAGTCTTTCATCCACCATTTTAGTTTCACTGGAATAGACTATCCCTGTCTATGACTGTTACTGTCTATGACTATACCTAAGATTCTTGCCTCTACTTATGCGTTTACGGCAAAGGCGGCATAGGGACATCGCTGGGGGAAATTTAGAGGGCTTGCTCAAAGAAGGCCCAGGCTTGAGAGGTCCTGGACCTTTTTGACGGCGATAAGCGAGGAGCGGGTTTTTGCGCTGACCGTGGCTTGGGGGAATCATATCAGCGGACTTCTGCGACGCCCTCTCCCTTTTTGAGGCGGAACCCGTACTGACACTACCCATCGTCTTCCTCCTCGTCCAGTGAGAAGCGCACGCAAGCAAATTTTTGCTGAAAAGACCACGTTGGATCCGCAATGTCGTCATCATCATCATCAACACAGGTGACTTGGTCGTCCCCGATATTCTGCATCCAGGAGCTGCGGGCTACAAGCAAGAGGGACTGCAAGGCGTTGCCGACCGCCCGGATTTTTTGCCGATTAACCGGCTTCCCTTCTCCTCCTCTATGGCATCAGTAACTGGCGTCAGAGCAAAAAAAAATCACCCCTTTCCCCTCTTGATCTTTTTAACATGCCTTCTGACCCCAACCGCATTTTGCATCAAAGAGGTTTTCAGAAAATGGATTATCCACAGTGGGGGGGTACACGAGTTACTTTTGGGGCGCTTCATGTTGGAGGGATGCTGATATGCTGAGACGAATTTTGGGGCCGTGACTGGGGGGGACGAGGAGTAAGATGCTGGATCAGTTGCATTAACCACTGAAGGAAAATTTGGCGAGCTGTTCGTTACGAATTCACGGGGGGCCCTGACCCACGATGACAGGTAGGGTTTTCAACTGATGATCCGCGGGATGCGTGTTTTTCCCACACTGGAGGAGCCCCTTCCTCGTCCCTCTACCTCCATGTCCTCCCCCCCCTCTTTGCTCGCTTACCACCTGAAATTTTCCCCTTTTTCAGAAAAATAAAAATTTGAGAAGGGATTGGGAAAACTTTGGAAAGTCTTTATTAAAAGACGAAAAAAACACAGTTTCTCAAATCCCTCAAACAAAACAAAATTGCTGTATTAAAATTAACTGCAAAGTAGATCTATCAACAAAGCTGGCTTCGCCAATTTTGAAAAACTCGTATCTGAAATGTATTGGATATAAAAGGTATTTTTTTGGACCTATCAATTCACCTGTGGTGACAACAAAATTGCTGTATTAAAAATTAAATGCAAAGTATATCTAACAACAAAGCTGGCCTGCGCGAAAGTAAAAAAACACGTATTTTAAATGTATTCGGATAAATACAAGGTTTTTTTTGGCACCTATCAATTCACCTTGTGGTGACTACAAAATTGCTGTATTCAAATTTTAACTGCAAGTAGATCATCAACAAAGTTGGCCTGCGCCAAAGTGAAAAACACGTATCTAAAATGTATTCGGATAATAAAAGGTATTTTTGGAACCTATCAATTCACCTGTGGTAAATACAAAATTCTGAAATTCAAATAAAACAGCAAAGTAGATCTATCAACAAAGCTGGCCTGCGCCAAAGTGAAAAAACACGTATCTGAAATGTATTTCGGTAAATACAAGGTATTTTTGGCACCTTTCAATTCACCTTTTGGTGCTACAAAATTGCTGTATTCACTTTTAAAAGTGCAAGTTGCCTCAATGAACAAAGCTTTAGTGCGCCAAAGTGAAAAAAACTTATCTGAAATGTATCGATAATAAAAGGTATTTTTTTGGCACCTATCAATTCACCTGTGGTGACTAAAAAATTGCAGTATTCACATTTAAGTGCAAGGTGCCTCAATTGAACAAAGCTGTAGTGCGCCAAAGTCAAAAACACGTATCGTAATGTATTCGGATAATAAAAGGTATTTTTGGCCCCTATCAATTCACCTTTGGTAACTACACAATTGCTGGATTAAAATTTTAAACTGCAAGGTGGCTCTATCAAAAAAATTGACTGGGCAAAACCGCAAAAAAACACGTATCTGTAATGTATTCGGATAAAAAAAGGTATTTTTGGCACCTTTCAATTCACCTGTGGTGACTACAAAATTTGCGATTCACATTTAAGTGCAAGGTGCCTCAATGAACAAAGCTGTAGTGCGCTAAAGTCAAAAAACACGTATCTGAAATTTATTCAGATAATACAAGGTATTTTTGGCACCTTTCAATTCACCTGTGGTGACGCCAAACTTGCGGGATTCTAAGTTAACTGCAAGTGGATATATCAACAAAGGGGGAAAATGGGCAAAATTGAAAAATGAAACACCTGTCTGAAATGTATACTGTAATTAAAGTGGAGTTTTGAAACCTAACAAATAGACCTGCAGTTACTAAAAAGATGTGTATCCTAATTAAATCAGGCTGCCCAATATCCAGGAAATATTTCAATAGACAACTGTTAATAATACAGCTATTGCCATGCAATGTCTACACTAAGTCTTGGTGAACTTTATCCAGTATTCTTTATAGAGCTTGTCTTTGTTCGCCCGCGGGGGCCCCCCCGCTTCCCCCCCGTGACTTTACAGCGGTAGATGCTCCTTTAAAATTCTCGACCTAACTACATAAAATCTACCAATCTCTAATCTAACTAAATTGTAAGGATCACAGCTAACAGTAGAGCTTTCTCTGTGAAAAAATAGATTAATTTCGCTGAGCTGTTTGGACACAGGCAGAGCGCAGGTCCTATCCCTATGAGACGCTGAGAGACACTGAGGCTGAACAGGAAACACTGTTCTATGTAAAACGAGGTCATGTGATTTTTCCAGCCAATCGCAACCATACACATCCCAGTCATGACGTCGCACACACATCTCACCCTGCTCTATTCTGCAAGCTGATTTGCTGGCTGCCAAAATGACAGAAAGCGCCGAAAATGGCGCGATCTTAATAGATGATGCACAGATTTTAACCTAAATTATCGCATGATCTAAAAATTTCGATCAACATAAAAACTGTGCCAATTTCAACTTTGTCGATAATAATCGCTCAACACTAGTCCTGAGTTCTGGTGCTTGTTACCAACTGTATGCACATCTAGAGGTGTAGATACAGAGGTCACAGGTGCACTTGCGACTGGGCCCCTGAGCCACACAGCTGCATTGCTGAGTTACATAGATCCAGCGATTGCACCTCTAGGACATGGTGCATCTCTTTAGTAAGCAGCGTATGAGGTGTGATACAGCTATCACGCCTACTGCTCCGCTGTATCTCTTAGGCCAAAAAAGGTAGAGTAACGTCCCATCGTAGGCAGCATGATGACATCATGCCACTAATGCCAGAAACTAGCTCCCAAAGCCAGCTCCTTGGTGGGAGAACAGGAAGAGGTGAATATTGTTTTATTTATTTTTTTCAAATCCATCAGAGGGTCTATATTTAGCTACAGGAGCCATATCTACCTACAAGGAGCATATTTACCTACAGGCGGCATATCTACCTACAGGGGGCATATTTACCTACAGGAGCCATATCTACCTACAGGGGCCATATCTACCAACGGGGGCCATATTTACCTACTGGGGTAAAATCCAAGTACAGGCGCCATATCTAACAGGGACATATCTACCTACAGGGGCCATATGTACCTATAGGATGACTGTATACCTACAGGGGTCCTGTATTCCTACAGGAGTCATATATACCTACAGGTTAATTTTAACATTGAGAGATAGAATATCCAAAATCAAAATCTAGAAAATTACATTGTATAAATTATATAAATTTATTTGCATCTTGCAGTGAGAAATTAGTATTTTATCCCTCTAGCAAACGAGATTTAATACTTGGTGGCAAAACCATTGTTGGCAAGCACAGCAGTCAGACGTTTTTTGTAGTTGATTATAAGATTTGCGCACATGTCAGGAGGAATTTTAGTCCACTCCTCTTTGCAGATTGTCATGAACGGCGCCACAGCCCAGGGGATGGGCTGTGTGCGTCCGTTTTCCCGACCTTCTCTACCGTACCGTGGGCGAGTGGCCCCGTGGTCCGTGCGCCAGACCGTGGGCGCACTCGTCCCCCGGAGGTCAGGCACTCACCTGACCTCGCTCCTGACTCCAAGTGCGCCGTGCCGGCCGGCGCGCGCACGCTAGTCTCCTCAGATTTAAAGGGCCAGCGCGCCGGTAATTGTTACCGGCCGCTGACCTTATATATTGGCTCCTCCTCCGGCAGTCCTCTGCCGGATCTTTAGTGCCCTTGGAGCCTACTGAGAAAGCGTATACCTCGGCATGAGATTCCTGTGTACTGTACCATTTTGCTACCGTCCTCCGACCACGAACCTCTGCCGCCTGCCCTGATCTACTGCCTGTCCCCGACTACGAGCCTGCCTTACGATTTTGTACCACGTCTACCCTTGGCTGCCACCGCAAGCAAGTTCCGCCAGTGGGAGCTACCTGGTAGTTTACCGCCACAGCAAGTCCATCCCGCTTTGCGGCGGGCTCTGGTGAAAACCGGGTTCTACTTAGACTCCGCTCCCTGGTGTGGGCTTTCACCATCACTTGCGGTGGTCCAGCGGATCCACTATCGCTACCATTGCAGTAAGGTCCGGCCATGGATCCCGCCAAGGTGCAACTGCCTGGCGAAGAGGACCTTGCAGCAGTT
This sequence comes from Phyllomedusa bahiana, assembly GCA_025379985.1. Lineage (NCBI taxonomy): Eukaryota > Metazoa > Chordata > Amphibia > Anura > Hylidae > Phyllomedusa > Phyllomedusa bahiana. Next base: position 13,997 of record JAODAL010036396.1, read on the forward strand.
GTTGCGCAACAGTCGCGACAGATCATGCAACAGGCACAGCAGTTGGAACAGCTAACCGTCATGTTGCAGCAACTCCTGGCCAACCAGCAGCAGCCGTCATCTCCACCCGTGGCTACACTGCCTCCAGCAGCCCCGCCTGCGACGGTGGGTCCCAAGCTCCGGTTGCCGCTACCGTCGAAGTTTGAGGGGATTCCAAGCAGTGCCGAGGTTTCATCACCCAGTGCTCAATGCACATTGAATTAATGGCAGACCAGTTCCCCACTGAGTGTTTTAAGGTGGCTTTCGTGGTCAGCTTGCTTTCCGGGAAGGCCTTGGCATGGGCCACACCCCTGTGGGATCGGAACGATCCAGTGACGGCGGATCTACAGTCCTTCCTCCAGGAGTTCCGCGGTGTTTTCGAGGAACCAGCTCGGGCGTCCTCCGTCGAAACGGCTCTTCTAACCCTGTGCCAGGTGGACTCACCTGTGGGAGACTACGCGGTGCAGTTCCGCACTTTAGCTTCAGAGTTATCCTGGAACAAGGCCGCCCTGTGTGCCACCTTTAAAAGGGGCCTCTCTAGTAGGATTAAGGATGTGCTGGCCGCGAGAGACATCCCGTCTTTCCTCAGCGAGTTAATTCAGTTGGCTACCCGCATTGACGTGCGTTTTGCCGAAAGGCGAGAAGAGCTTCGGCAAGAATGTGAGGTAGCATGGCCACGCCGGTTTCCACGCCTGGCTCCAGTATTCCAGAGGCAGCCTATGCAACCGGCACTGCTCCCTATTGAGGAACCCATGCAGGTCGACCAGGCTCAACTCTCTGAGCAAGAATTGGCCCGACGTGGGCTAGGCAACCTGTGCCTGTACTGTGGCAGCCCTGAGCACCTCCGGAGGAATTGTCCCCAACGTCCTAAACGTCCGGGAAACTTCCGCACCTAGGGTCCGTGGGAGAGGCGTCCCTAGGTGCAAATTCCTCCTCTCCACGCCTGATGATGCCGGTACAGATCGTGACTGATGCTGGACTCACGTTTCGGGTCTTCCTGGACTCTGGCTCTGCCCGGAACTTTATACACCGCTCTTTATTGTTGCAGTATCGCCTCCTGTCTGGAAAAGCCGCTGGTAATCTCCTCGGTCAGCGGTGAGCTGCTAAGCGACACCATAAAATTCATCACCAACCCGCTGTCTCTCCACGTGGGAGCCCTGCATAAGGAGAAGATCTCCTTCTACGGTTACCGCACTCCTCTTCGGCGGTTCTCCTCGTGCTTCTATGGCTGCGACTCCACTCTCCTACTCTAGACTGGATGTCGGGAGAAGTCATTCGCTGGGGTCCTAACTGCCGTTGTCTGGTGGCACCTCGCCTGGTGATTACCGCCTCTCGTACTATTCCCCGCGAACCATTGCCCCGTCTACCCGCTGAATACCAGGAGTTCGGCGATGTCTTTTCAGAAAAAGAAGCGGAGATCCTTCCCCCTCAACGGCCATATGATTGTCCGATCGACCTACTGCCGGGTACCAGTCCACCCCGGGGTAGAGTCTACCCCTTGTCAGTACCCGAGACACAAGCCATGTCTGAATATATCTGGGAAAATCTCCAGAAGGGGTACATACGAAAATCCTCCTCTTCTTCTTCATCGTGTAAAAGAATGACGGTACCTTACGGCCCTGTATCGACTATCGGGGACTTAATAAGATCACAGTGAAGAATCTGTACCCTCTGCCGTTGAACACAGAGCTCTGTGATCGCCTACGTGGTGCGAAGATTTTCTCCAAGTTGGACTTGAGAGGGGCCTATAACCTGATCCGTATCCGGAAGGGCGATGAATGGAAGACGGCCTTTAACACCAGGGACGAGCACTTTGAGTACTTGGTCATGCCGATCGTGATCTTCAGGGATCTCCTATATACTTGTGTCGTGGTATACCTGGACGACATCTTGGTGTACTCAACCGATCTGGAGACTCACCATGTCCATGTCCGCCAGGTTCTGAGGCGGCTCCGTGCTAACCGCCTGTACGCCAAGTTGGGAAAGTGCATCTTTCACCAAACCAGCCTGCCATTTCTGGGATATATTATCTCTGACCAAGGTTTGCGAATGGACCCGGCTAAGCTGTCTGCTGTCTTACCATGGCCTCGCGCTGTTGGTCTTCGGGCCATCCAGCGCTTTCTGGGGGTTTGCAATTATTACCGGCAGTTCATCCCGCATTTTTCTACACGGGTAGCTCCCATTGTGGCCCTCACGAAGAAGAACGCTAACCCGTGAAGTTGGCCCCCCGAGGCCGAGGAGGCGTTCGTGAAGCTGAAGTCTGCCTTTGCTTCCGCTCCGATCCTGTTGCGGCCGGACCCTGCAAAACCTTTTGCTCTAGAAGTAGGCGCCTCGTCTGTCGGGTCGGTGCGGTCCTCACGCAAAAGGGACCGACGGGTAGAACGGTCACTTGCGAATTCTTTTCCAAAACGTTCTAGCCGGCGGAAAGAAATTACACGATCGGAGATCGGGAGTTATTGGCCATCAAACTGGCTCTGGAGGAATGGTGTTATTTGCTGGAAGGTGCTCGGCATCCCATCTGCATCTATTAAGATCACAAGAACCTCCAGTACCTCCAGACGGCCCAGCGACTTAATCCACGCCAAGCTAGGTGGTCGCTCTTCTTCTCCCGGTTTAATTTCCAGATCCACTTCCCTCCTGCGGAAAAGAATGTGAAGGCAGACTCCCTATCACACGCTTCCGATGTTGTGGGTGAAGAAGTGACCCCAGAGCACATAATACCCCCTGAGTGTCTTATCTCTGCAGCTCCAGTCGACCTCCGGAATGTCCCGCCTGGGAAAATATACGTGAGCCCCGCACTCCGCAAGAGGATCTTGCAGTGGGGACACTGCTAATTGATGGCCGGACATCCTGGTGCTCGTAAAACTTGCCTCCTTATCGCGCGGTTCTATTGGTGGCCAGACCTCACAAAAGACGTCAAAGAATTTGTTGAAGCCTGGGTCACCTGTGCCCGTAACAAAACACCCCGTCACAGACCGGTCGGGCTCCTGCATCCCCTGCCCATCCCTACCAGCCCCTGGTCGCACGTAGCGATGGATTTTAAAACCGATCTTCCCCCTTCCTCTGGTAACACCGTGATCTGGGTGGTTACGGATCGGTTTTCTAAAATGGCGCATTTTGTCCCATTGCCAGGCTTACCTTCCGCCCCGCGCCTGACCAACCTGTTTTTTTCTCCACATTTTTCGTTTACACGGGATGCCCCTGCAAATTGTTTCTAGAGTCCAGTTTGTCTCCAAATTCTGGCGGCCCCTCTGTTCTCAACTACAGGTGAGGCTCGATTTCTCCTCAGCCTACCATCCCCAGACTAACGGCCAGGTGGAGAGGGACAACCAGGTCCTGGGGATCTATCTGCGCCATTTTGTCTCGGCACGGCAGAATGATTGGTCCAACCTGCTTCCGTGGGCGGAATTTTCCTATAATTCCCTAGACTCTGAATCAGCAGGGGCCTCTCCCTTCTATATTGTGTATGGCCTGCACCCCCGCCCACCTCTCTCACTAGCATCTCAGACCGAAGTCCCTGCAGCGGATACATTGGTCCGCGACATGAAGGCCATTTGGGCCCTGTCCCGACAGTCATTGCTCCGTGCTTCGGCACGCACTAAGGCGCAGGCAGATAAGAGAAGAAGCTCTCCCCCAGTTTTTTCTTCAGGCGATAAAGTGTGATTATCGGCCAAATATGTCTGGCTTAAAATCCCAAGTTATAAATTGGGTCCCCGCTACCTGGGGCCATTCGAGGTGCTTGGACGTATAAATCCGGTGGCCTATAAACTCCGGCTCCCGACTTCCATGCGCATCCCGAACTCCTTTCACGTTTCCCTTCTCAAACCTCTGGTCCTGACCCGTTTTTCTCGGAGGGTAGCCCCTCCATCTCCTGTGGCGGATGCCACTAACATTTTCCGGGTAAAGGAGATCCTGGATATGAAGTTGTCCAAGGGGAAACAGTATTTTCTTATCGATTGGAGGGGGTTCGGGCCCGAGGAAAGGTCATGGGAGCCGGAGGACAAAATTCTGGACCGGGAGCTTGTACGAAGGTTCCTCTGGGCTGGAAAGAGGGGAGCCAAGGGTGGGGGGTACGTCACAATTGCGCTGCAGCCCGGGAACGCGCGTCGTTCATGACCTCTCTCCGTACCGGGGGTGATGCCCCGCGGTCCTGGCCGACCGTGGGCGCATTCGTCCCCCGGAGGTCAGACACTCACCCGCCCTCGCTCCTGACTCCAGGCGCTCCTGTGCCGGCCTGTGTGCGCGTCCCCGCTCCCTAGGGCGCGCACGCGCCTGTCTCCTCAGATTTAAAGGGCCAGCGCGCCGGTAATTGGTTGTTGCCGGCCGCTGACCCTATATATTGGCTCCTCCTCCGGCAGTCCATTGCCGGATCTTTAGTGCCCTTGGAGCCTACTGAGAAAGTGTATACCTCGTCTTGTGATTCCTGTGTACCGTACCGTTTCGCTACCGTCCTCCGACCACGAGCCTCTGCCGCCTGCCCTGACCTACTGCCTGTCCCCGACTACGAGCCTGCCTTACGATTTTGTACCACGCCTACCCTTGGCTGCCACCGCAAGCAAGGTCCGCCAGTGGGAGCTACCTGGTAGTTTACCGCCACAGCAAGTCTATCCCGCTTTGAAAACCGGGTTCTACTTAGACTCCGCTCCCTGGTGTGGGATTTCACCATCACTTGCGGTGGTCCAGCGGATCCACTACGGCTACCGTTACACAGATCATCTTTTAATCATTAAGAATTTGAGGCTGTTGCTTGGAAACTCGGAGCTTTAACTTCCTCCATAAGTTTTCTATGAGATTAAGGTCTGGAGACTGGTTACGAAACTCCAGGACCTTCATGTGCTTCTTTTCGAGCCAATCCTTTGTTGCCTTGGCTGTATGTTTTGGGTCATTGTCTTGCTGGAAGACCCAGCCACAACTCATTTTTAATGTACCGGCAGAGGGAAGGAGGTTGTCACTCATGATTTCACGGTACATGGCTCCATCCATTCTTCCATTGATGCGGTGAAGTATTCCTGTGCCCTTAGCAGAGAAACACCCCCAAAACATTATGCTTCCACCTCCATGCTTGACAATGGGGACGGTGTTCGTTGGGTCATAGGAGGCATTTCTTTTCCTACAAACACATGGCGAGTTGAGTTAATGCCAAAGAGCTCAATTTTTGTCTCACCTGACCACAGCACCTTCCCCCGATCACTCACAGAATCATCCAGGTGTTCATTGGCAAACTTCAGACGGGCCTGCACATGGGCTTTCTTGAGCAGGGGGACCCTCCAGGCACTGCAGGATTTTAAACCATTAAGGCATAATGTGTTACCAATGGTTTTCTTGGTGACTGTGGTCTCAGCTGCCTTGAGATCATTAACATATTCCCTCCATGTACTTTTAGGCTGATCTCTCACCTTCTTCATGATCAAGGATACCCGACGAGGTGAGATTTTGCATGGTGCCCCAGATTGATGTCGCATGACAGTCATTTTGTATTTCTTCCATTTTCTTACTATTGCACCAACAGTCGTCTCATTGTCACCCAGTGTCTTACTTGGTTTTGTAGCCCATTCCAGCTTTATGCAGGCCTATGATCTTGTCCCTGACATCCATAGAAAGCTCTTTGGTCTTGCCCATGTTGTAGAGGTTAGAGTCTGACTGCTTAATTGAGTCTGTGGACAGGAGTCTTTTATAAAGGTGACTTTAATGCAGGTAATGACTTGATTAGGAGTGTCTAACTGGTCTGTAGGAGCCAGAACTCTTAATGGTTGGTAGGGGATCAAATACTTATTTCTCTTAGCAAAATGCAAATAAATGTATATAATTTATACAATGTTATTTTCTGGATTTTATTTTTGATTTTCTATCTCTCAATGTTAAAATTAACCTATCCTTAAAATTATAGACTGTTCATTTCTTTGTCGGTGACCAAACTTACAAAATCAGCAAGGGATCACATAATTATTTCCTTCACTGTATAGGTGTAATATATACCCACCTATCTACAGAGGACTGTATATCTATCTACAGAGGACATAAATACCTATAAAAAGTTGTTACCAACCTATCTAAAGGAGACATATATACTGTACATACTCGAGTATAAGCCGACCTGAATATAAGTCGAGGCACCTAATTTTACCACAAAAAACTGGGAAAACTTATTGACTCAAGTATAACTCTAGGGTGGGAAATGCAGCAGCTACTGGTAAATTTACACCACTGACATGCTAGGTTCACAATGAACACTGGACATTTAAATAGATACTACCTACACACAAAAATAACACACACACACATATATATATATATATATATATATATATATATCAGTTTTATATATATAATATATATATATATATATATATATATATACATACAGTATATATAGTACCTATCTACCTGTGGGGTGGGTTACATTACCTACCTACATTGGGCCTATATACCTACCTACTGAGGTCTATATACCTATCTACTTAATGGTGGGGAACATTCTACCTACTTACTTAATGAGGGGGCGCCCAGAGGTAGGAATTGGTAGGAAAGTCTAAAACGTTTGTGTGTTTAATTCCCCAGAGACAAGTTGTGGTTGGGAGAAGTCATCATTGCGTTCTAGGTCGGATAGAGAAGAAAAAAGAAAAAGAACAACTCAGAGAAGATTTCTCCTGTGACTTCCTGGATGTCAGGGGTTATTTTGAGTTGGATTGGTGCTGTATTTATTGTCATGTGATGCGACCTGAGCTGGTGTCTGACGACTCTGTGGTCTCTATATGGCGATGTTGTAGGCTATAAGTTACTGTATATATTTGTTCCTGTGAGTGGTTGTGTTGGTTGGGAGACCCAGTGCACAGCTCTGCCCAAGGGTCCATAATGATGTTAAGATGGCACTGGGTAGCCTATCTACCTAGAAAGAAATGGTGGATAAGCAGGACCAAACAAAATAGAAAATAACAGCAAAAATACCAGAAATTGTGATGATGCCCCAATTATAAATGTCAGTCCTATAACGTTTATCAGAAAGTGCAATTATAACAAAGAAAATCAAATCCCATAATAATGATCCGCTTACCCTGTGAATTTGAGCGGTGTGCGTGTTTTATATATGTACTTCATGCTTCCTTCTGGGAATGACATATATAATTGGGGCATTATCAAAATTTCTGGTATTTTTTGCCATTAAAGGGGTTTTGCCAGGACCTGCCTTATCTGCTAAGAAGCAAATGTAAACAAGCCATGGAGCTGAGAGAGAGAGAGAGAGACAGACACAGCCAGAGCACAGAGCCGTGCATAAGGGATCGTGTGAAATGTTCACTGAAATAATCAAACTACAACTTGTAGATTCTGTATACAAGAGACAACACCTTTTCTCCACAGCAGCCTGAAAGCTTCTTCATGTTCTCTGTCATCAGATAAAGCAGGGATCTACTCAGATAATCACACTACAACTAGTGGTTTCTGTATACAAAAGAAAATATATTTCTACCCGGGGCCTTGAAAGCTTCTGCAGCTCAGTCTCATCAGATAAGAAGCTTTCTCTGTGCAAGCCCGGCCAGTGGCTCTTGTCAGGTCGTATCTAATAGAAGCTTTTAAGTAACTAAGGGCAGGCAGGGCCGCCGATAGGGGGGTACAACCAGTACTCCCGTACTGGGCCCGGCCAGAATTTGAAGCAAGGGGGGGCCCGCCGCCGTCGGCAGGTACCGTCCCCTTGCTTCATTATAATGGTAGAGAGAAGAGGCCGCAGGCCTATTCTCCCTACCATTATATATCCCCCAACTGCGGCCCAGTGCTGCAGGGGCCCGGCGCAACTAAGGTGGAGAGGAGGGGTCCAGCGCTATTGAGGGGGAGGGGCGCCCTAGGGAGCTGCGCGCCATCTCTATCATTTAACTGTAACTTACTACTTCATAGCGCAGCAGCTCCTGACTGGGCGGCCCCTCCTCCTTCCTCTGGCCGTGGGCGGGCCTCACTGATTCAAATGACCGCGCTTCCTGCCCATGGCCAGAGGAAGGAGGAGGGGCCGCCCGGCTGCTCAGTAAGGAGCTGCTGCGCTATGAAGTAGTAAGTTACAGTTAAATGATAGAGATGGTGTGCAGCGTGACCCGCAGCGCCGGGCCCCTCCCCCTCAATAGCGCTGGACCCCTCCTCTCCACCTTAGTTGCGCCGGGCCTCTGAAGCGCCGGGCCACTTAGCAATCCTGTGGGGCCCCATAAGGCCCCGTATTTTTGGGGGGGCCCCATTCAAGGCCCCAAATTTTGTGGGGCCCCCTGAAGGTTGGGGGGGCCCATTAAAGGGCCCCCTAAATGTTTTGGGGCCCCCCTGAAGGTTGTGGGGGTCCTTTTAAAAGGCCCCTGAATGTTATGAGGCCCCCACAAATACGGGGCCTTATGGGGGCCCCAAAATATACGGGCCTTTAGGGGCCCCAAAATTTCAGGGACCCTTTTTTGGGACCCCAGGATGGGAAGTGGCCGTGCAACTGAGATGGAGTGGTGGGCCCCGGCGCTACTGAGGGGAAGGGGCCCCACTCTGAAAGTGCGCGGGGGGGGGGGGCCATAGTGTCTATTTCAATGGCCAGTAGCGCCGGGCCATTGCAGTCCTTGGGGGGGCCCCCTAAGGCCCGTATATTATGGGGCCCCAAAAAGGCCCCCGTAGTTTGTGGGGCCCCCATGGGGCCCCTGTGGGTTTTGTGGGGCCCCCATAAGGTTTTTAGGGGCGGACGATGGTGTTGCGGGGGGCGGTGGACAGGGGGTGGAGTTTAGGGGGGGGGTTAACTGGGGGGGGGGTTGATGGGGGCCCAGGTGTTTTGCGGGGGGGCCCCCAAAATTTTGACGGCAGCCCGAGGAAGGTAAGGCAGCCTGTACCTCTCAGACTGCAATTTTTGTAATAAATATATTTAGAAAAGTGACTAAAAACCCATTTTGGAGGATCCCACGTCAACATTACATTGTGGCACAACCCCTTTAATTAGTTATTTTGATTGATATTGCTTATCCACCATTTCTTTTGGATCTTATGTCTGTGCTGTTTTATGTATGTTTTATATCTAATAATAAACTTCATTATATTCTATGAGTATATGTTGTTTAATTCTTTTAATGAGTGAGCACTTTCTTTGGTTACTATCTAAAGGGCCATATTTAAGTGTTTTTGTGTTGTTTCAGTGTATTTTTTATTTTTTTACCATTTTTCTTTCCAGTGTTAGTAAAAAAGGTTCTGACAGATGTCTCTCTATTACAAGCACTGGGACTTGGTGTCAGCCAGCAGTGTTTTTTTGTCACCAAAAGGTTGTCATAAAGCCCCCCAGTGCTTGTAGAGGCATCTGTCAGACACCTTCATTAGCAAAACTAGAATAAAATAGTTAAAAGAAAACAACAAATGGACACAACATAAACACTGCTCATCGACCATTTTATTAAAGGGAATGCGTCATCAAAAATGAGTCATTGTTTAAGTCCCATTTTTATGTTAAACACATTTTTCATATCACTTCCAATATTTTTTTATAATTCTTAAGTCTTGCAGTTTTCACTTTAGCCACTAGGCCTTGTTTGCACTGCTTTATTAGCAGTCAGAAGTGGGTTTTACGTAGCTTCTTTCACTTTGGGAGACTTAAGACTGACTAGTCCATTACTTCTTAGGGGAGTTTTCTAGTCATGCTCTTGACCTGGGAAGAAAAACAGGTGCAGGGGGTGAAAGGGTTGAATTGTACTATTCCTCTTGTACTGGTGTCTCCTTTCAGTTTTGAACATTTTGGGTGTAATGAGCAACAAAAAGAGAAATTTTTTCTGTACGAACAGGGAAATGTCACTAGATTACTTATGCCCAAAATGAAAACGCATTACAAAATTATTTAAAAAAAAGAAAGTGTTGAAAAAAAAAAAAAAAAATAACCCCCAAAACTTAAAAAAAGGGGCATAAAAATTATTTAAAAAAATCATTTTTGGACACTTCCTTTTTAAAAAAGGACAACTTCCAAAAGTTCAAAAAACAACTGTCCAAGGGGAAATCTGAAAAAAAAACAGAAACTCTTCAAAAATCATGACGGTACTAAACTCCAAACCTGCACCCCCGGGTCATGATCTGCTTGGATGATCTCTGGGTGAAAGGGGAAGAATTTTGACTGCACTAATATTTTTGGGGGTACATTCAACAGTCGCACAATCTCCAGGATTTAAATTTTCTCTTTTCCCCAAACACCTCACTCGGAGACTGCGCCTGTAAGCTATGGCCTGTACCTTCTCTCCCACCAATGGGAACTTTGTACTGAGGTGGCGGACAATGAGATAAGTGCAGGAAAAGTGAGGATTCTAAGATATCCGTGTGCAGATTCTGCAGGGCTGAGTGGTGGCTTGGAGAAGTCATGGTAATCTAGCTCAGATGGGGAAGGAAAGGAAAAGTCAATGATTCGTCAGAGAAAAGGTCACCTGTGAGTTCCTGGATGTAACTGCACTTTAATAACTTATATGTCTGCACAGCATGTGTACACTGGTAAGTGCCCAATGGTACGTTTGGTGGTAAATCAGCTTCAGAACCGTGTACACTGGGAAGTACCCCTATATGGTCACGTTAGTGTAAATATTTGTCTTTGTAAAAGATTTTATTCATAATAGTATAGTGGTTAAAATTTTAGTCACTAGTGGGATAATTTTTGGTTGTTTCTGGCGGGATATTGGGGCTTTTTAGTATGTTATTTGGGAAAGTTCGTCTTTTGGTATAGAGGGATTTGTTTGTAGCAGTATGTGGGGATATATTGGTGAGGTATTTGCCCCCTTTTATTATCAATTTTCTAACTGAGATATTTTTAACGAGAACCGTTAAATGTTTCTGGTCGGGATACGGGCTGGCCATCAGCAGTTAGCTATGTTTCTTATTGGCTCTTCTTGAATAGCTGAGCATGTGGTATATGGATTCATAAAAAGTTTTAGGCTATGTCTCCACTGCACACAAAAACGTCTGTTTTTTCAGTGTTTTCCGTTTTATAAAAACGCTGAAAAAACTACTGAAAAGAGGCTCTATAGACTCGTGTAGTAAAAATGCTCTGCTGTCTCCACAGAATGTCTTTTTTCTGCTTGTTTTATTTGCTGATCGTTTTTTGAAACAGGTCGCAAAAACTACTGAGCGTTTCAGAAAATTTACTATTGGAGTCTATGTAAAGTGCCGGATATTTTTTGGCGCTTTTTTGCGCATTTTTTGCATATTTTTGGTGCATTTTTTACAGACATACAAAGTAAATCTAATGCTGTGCATTTCTGCAAAAAAAGGCAAAAATCCGCAAAAACATGTAAAAAAAACCATGCAAAAAAACGCAAAATACACCAAAAAAAGTAGGTTTTTTTCAGCTGCTTTTGACAGGCGGTTTTTTGAACATTTTTAGGATTTGGTTTTCAGGTCCTTTTTTGTCCACTACCGTGTAGACATAACTTTATAGTCTCCGTGAATCTGTCTAGTGTGGCAGAAATGAAGGGGTGCAGTGTTTAGATGAGCACATTTACCACTTCCATTTAAAGACTGAGCCTCTGTGTCAAGGCATGTTCACGCGGCTTAAAATGGGCCGTATTTCGGTCCGTAATTACGCGTCAAAGTGCGCCAATTACGGGCCGAAAACGGCCCATTCATTACGGTAATTCACCGTTCTCTAGAGAACTATGGATTAAAGTCTCCTCTTCCCGCCCGGCGAAGCGCCGGGGCGGGAGATAATTGACATGTCACTTTCTAGCGGGTATACCGCCGCTAGCAGTGATTGTCTATGGGCCGGCGAAGTGCCGGCCCCCCGCTCACTGCCCCGCTCCCGCCCCGCCCCCGTCCACACGGCGTAATTGCGGGGCGTAATTACGCCCTGCAAATACACCGTGTGAACATAGCCTCAGGGCTGGGCAGCGCTCGGCTTGTGGGGAGCAAGAGTCTGCAGAAGCTGATCAGCGACCCCACCCTGATAGACAGTCTGCTGGGAGCTGTGTGAGTGACAGAGGTCCAGCCACTCCTGACAGGGGGCGTGTCGCACCAGCCAATGGGAGGACCCGGAGGCCACTCCAATCAGCTACAGGGGCGGTATCCAGGAAACACATTTGTGAAATTTCCTGACTGCCTTGTATTACTTGTGCTTTATATTGTGTTTTGCTTATCCATGTACCTGACCCCGGCTTGTCCATTTTCCTGATTTTTAACCGCTCCCCGTTCGTGTTTGACCTCGGCTTGTTTACGTTTATCCCTCTGGTTCTGATTTGTGGCTTGGCGTTCCTGATTTGATATTGACCCGGACCGTTTGACTTTTCGTCCTCCTGACGGACCCCTGCACTCAAGCAGCGCAGGGACTGTCGCCCAGTTGCCGTCTGCCGTCTAGGGCAGCACGTCAAGTAGGCAGGGACAGTGGGCTGGGTTCCAGTCAGGGCTCACTGTACCTCCCTTGACGTGACACTCTGACATGTTACTTTGACATATGAAAAGTTTGTAAAAATGATAGGTATCAATTAAGTACCTCTGAGGCTGCCCCATAAATATTTGATCAGGTGCTGATCCAGCTAAAGTCTTTGGTATTAGTCATCTTTTATCAGATGTGTGTCCTCAGCTTTAGGCTAGGCTCACACTTGCATTGTATGTTCTGTTTGGAACATCTATCGCAAGTTTTGTAATAAATGATGGAAAAAGTAAAAAAAAAAAGTCAGACACGGCAGAAACCCATGGTTGGTGTTGGTGTCAATTGTAGAATGGATCTTTGTTCCACCTCTGTGACAGAGGTTCCGAACAGAACATCCAACGCAAGTGTGAGCCTAGCCTTACTATGGAGAAAGGAATGCTTAGTTAAAAAAACATTCTTAGTAGTTACCTATGACTATTCAACTAAATGCATTGAACAATTTCAGCAACTTTCTATAGATTCAATGTGTTCTCCTACCTGCCCATGTACACATTTTGATCTGTCATCTGCTGGAGCACAAAGGATGACAACACACAAAGGTCTATTTACTTTAAACACACTCCAGAAACCAAATGAGTCCAGCCCAAAAAGCCATTAAAGGAGCAATTCTTATTCCACTCAATTCTGGTGAGCAAACAAGGCTTTATTTGTGCAGGTCATTAGCGTCCCAATACAAAGCGTAAACTAATACATAGCAAATCAAAAGTAATTGCCTCCTCACGAAATGCTTGAAAGAACAAAATGGCACTGAGCACACTTCACAGATCTTCATACTGCTTAGCTCAAATTGATGAGTTTTACTTAGGCTATGTCTGCACTGTACACAAAAACAATCATTTTTCATTTTCTAAAAATGCTGACAAAATGACTGAAAAGAGTTCCCATAGACTTTAATAGTAAAAATGTTCTGTAGCCTCCACAGAACGTTTTTTTTCTTCTGCTCATTTTTCTTTGCTGGTCGATTTTTAAAACGTTGCAAAATAAACTGAGCAACGCAGAAAATTTACCTTTGGAGTTTATGTAAAGTGCCGAAAGTTTTTTGGTGCTTTTTTGCAGAAATCCATAGCAATTATAATGCTTTGCATTTCTGCAAAAAAAAAAGCACGTAAAAAAAAGTTCAAAAAACCTGATGTATTTCAGCAGCTTTTGATAGGAAGTGGACAAAAAACTCAGTTTTATGAACATTTTTAGGATTTGGTTTTTAGTGAGGTTTTTTGTCCAATGCCTTGTAGACCTAGCCTTAGTGTGCATCTCCAAAATACTGCTGTGCCGTATCTCTCTGACAATTCGTTGCAGTATATGTTTTTTTTTTTCTTCTACTGTCTACAGAGTGTACTTAGCTATTGCATACTACAGAAAGGACACTACTTTGGTTCAGTTGGGGTAATGGAGCACTATGCATACACTTAAGGCGAACCTGCATGAATTTTGGTGTGCGAACGCCAAATCTCGTTCTCCCAATAATAGGCTAGAAGGTGCCTGATGTATGAACCTGTTCTACAGCGAGACATAAATCAGGCGCATTCTAGAGCCTTGGTGGATAGTTTCGATCGGATACTACTTTGAAAGTGCTCTACCTGTTCCAGCTGTAATGCGCCCAGAAATGCTGTAGCAATTCTATAAATATGTAGCTTCACTACGGTTCTAGTGCGCTGCAGGAGGGCAGAAAGAGGCTTACAGTTGAACAGATTAGGGGACATGTATGTGACACGGGGCTGTGCCTGATATCGGGTTGTAAAAACACCAGATTTCTGGCACAGCCCCGTTCATACATGTCACCCTAATCTGTGCTCTGGAAGCTCTTTCTGGCCTGCATGCAAATGTGAACTGAACAGCCCCTTAGATAAAACACCTATGGGAAAATTTGGGTTTAGAAAATGTCGACTCGACAACCTCAATTCCCAAAAAGTTGGGACGGTGCGTAAAATGTAAGAAAAACAAGAAGGCAATGATTTGGAGATTTCTTATTTTATCTGAAAAATGCAACTCATTTAGAAATCACTGGCAGCAACACATCTCACAAAAGTTGGGACATGGCCATGTCTAGTGTTGTGTAGCCTCCAGTCTTCATTTTTTTCAACACTCTGGAAAGTGAGGAGACCAATTGCTGGAGTTTTGGATGGGAATGTTGTCTCATTCTTGTCTGATGTAGATTTCTTGAGGCGCAACAGTTCTGCTTCTTGTTTGACGGCTTTTTCTTTTCATAATGCGGCAAATATTTTCTACTGGAGGAAGGTCTGGACTGCAGGTGGAACAGTTCAGCACCCAGACTCTTTATATGTGATGCTGTTGTGATGGATGGTGGTTAGCATTGTCTTGCTGAAATATATCAGCCCTTCCGGATAGAGACAATATCTGGAGGGGAGCATATGTTGCTCTAAAACCTCTATATATTGCTCAGTATTGATAGTGGTTTTCTAGGTGTGTGAGCTGCTTCTGCCATTGGCACTAATGTATCCTCATACCATGAAAGACACAAGCTTTTGAACTGTGTGCTGATAAACTGGATGGTCTGTTTCCTCTTGCGTCCTCAGAACACAGAATTTGACATTTTGATTTTTCTGAATGCAAAACAGTTTCCATTTTGCTTCAGTCCATTTTAATTGAGCTTTGGCCCAGAGAAGATTGCGGTTTTTATGGATCGTGTTGATATATGGCTTCTTCTATGCAATAAAGAGCTTTATCTTGCATTTGTGGATTGCTCGGCCAATTATGTTCACAGAAAATTATTTCTGGAAGTATTTCTGAGTCCATGCATTATATGACCAAGTTTTTAATACAGTTCTGCCTGAAGGCCCTTAGATCACAAGTATCTAGTACCAACCGTTGGCAGTGTCTCTGAATCTGTTGATGATCGTATGTAATATAAATAGTGGGATATTCAAAGTTTTTGCAATTTTTCAGGAATTATTCTACAATTTCTAGTTGCAGCTTATCACAGATTAGTAAACCTCTGACCATCTTTGCTTCTGAGAGGCTTTGCCTCTCTAGCATGTTCTTTGTGTTCTGTCATGAGACTTGAAAATTTACTCTCCAGTTGTTTTCTATTAGTATCACTTACTTTGTCAGGATTTTGCTTTGCTGCTGAGTAAATTTTTTTCAAATAAAATGGAAAAATGTCTAACTTTCACCTTTGGATATGTGTTCTATGTTCTGTTGTGAATAACATTGTTCTAAAAGATTTCAAAATCAGGTTTTAGCTGGTCTGCTGAAATCTGCAGTTCAGTTGGTGTTAAGAGAATGTGCATGGGCTCCTGTATACAGTTAACATGTGATAAACAAAGGATTTTGGTGAACAAATGGAAATTAAGCTCAAATAAATATTTTCAGTGAGCAGTTTATAGTTGCAGAACTGTAAACCTCCCTCACATCCCAGCCCATACATTTACTCTGTCAATAGACCATATAGGAACCTCCATTATAGAACATGCATTTAGCACAGCTTGGGCAAACAATGACCTATACAAAGGATCACTATGGACATTGTAAAGCTGAAGCTCCTGAAAGCAGAAAACATTTCAGACCATTCTCTAATTGACAGAGGGCTTTTCCAGGTTTGGAAGAAAAAAAAAAAAACATTATATGATTGAAAGTTAATACCTTTTCTAATATTCTTAATACATCAATGCCTTGACATTTTAAAGATCTGTAAATTAAAGCGCTTCTTGTTTACTTTCTGAAGATCTGTCCAGATCATGTGATAATCACTCAGGTATATGGTTTGTTACGGAAGTATTGGAAGGTTCAGAGAGAGGGGTAAGGGTGCAGTGGAGAGCTCTACCATGGCAAAACACATGTATGTTTGTAGGGTGTGGACACCCCTACAAACAGTATGGTGTTATATATATTGTGTGTGCTTGTTTAGTTCAGTTCAGTGTTGTTCTAGTTTATGTTAAGGATCCTGTTCTGTGGTTCCAGCATAAAGGGGTCATCTGCTCATCAGCCGGTGGTGAAGCGGAGCAGGCTAGAGGAAAGACATCAGCCAGGACACTCAGGAGAAAGAGTGGGAGAAGGAAGAAAGGAGTAAGGGTATACAGAGAGAACCAGGGTGACAGAAACAGAGAAATTTTAAGAGAGAGAAGTGGGACAGAACAGGGATCTATGGAAATGAGAAAGACAGAAAGGCCTGAGTGCTTTGCTACCAGCAAGAATACTAAGGAGAGAGAGGGAAAGAGTGAGAGGGAAAGAGAGAGAGAAAGAGAGAGAGAGAGAGAGAGAGAGAAAAAGAGAGAAAGAGGGAGAAAAGAGAGTGAGAGAGGAAAGAGAGGAGAGAAAGAAGATGGAGAGGTGACGAGAGTAAGAGAGAGAGAGAGAGAAGAGGAAGAGTTAAGAGAGAGGGAAGAAAGAAAGGAGAGAGAGAGAAGAGCGAGAGGAGGGAGGGAGTGAAAGAGGAGCGAAGAGAAGGAGTAGAGAGAGAAAGAGAGGGAGAGAGAGAAAGAGAGATGAGCTGAAAGAGAGAGAGAAAAAGAGAGAGAGGAGAGAGAGGAAAGAGAGAGAGAGGAGAGAGAGAAAAGAGAGAGAGCAAGAGAGAGAGTAAGAGAGAGAAGAGAAAGAGATGGAGAGAAGGAGAGAGAGGAGAGGAAGAGAGAGAGAGAAACGAGAGGAGAGAACAGGAATGAGAGAGAGAAAGAGACGAGATGAGAAAGAGAGAGAGAGAAAGAGAGAGAGAGGAACATGAGCGAAAGAGAGTGGAAAGAGAGAGATGAAAAAAGAGGAGAGAGAGAAAGGAGAGAGAGAGAGAGCGACGAAGAGAAAGAGAGAGAGAGAAAGAAAGAAAGAGAGATATAGAGAGAGATAGCGAGAGATATATAGAGAGAGAAAGAAAGAGAGAGATAGCTGGAGATGGAGAGGAGAGAGCTGGAGAGAGAAAAAAAAAGAGAGAAAGAAAGGGGGAGAGAAATGGAGAGAGAGAGAGACGAGAGAGAAAGAGAGAGAGAGAGAGAAAGGGTGGAGAGAGAGTTGTTTGCAGAATTATCACACAAATCAGGGGGCTGGGATTATACAAATGTATAGTGGGACAGTTCTGAATTGCACAGGCCGCTTCGCTATACAAGGACATCTGCCTCTTGACCTGGGAATCCCTGGCATGTGCCCAGGGTTTCCAAAGGGGAAAAATCTCTCCTTGAGGAGAGAAACCAATAAATTGGTCGGTGTGAGGGTTTACTTGACATTCAGACCTCAGTGACTGTTTTGCATAAAACAAAGTTATGGGAAAAGAGTGAGCGAGCTCCACAGCGCGCCCTCTATTGGATGTGTTATCCTCAGTTCACATGTAGCTCGCAGGAGCCTAGCAATGTGAAAGGGACTTGAGCCAAACCAGTTAAGTTCAACTACAGACAGCTGTTTCGGGGTATTTGCCCCTCATCAGTGTAAAACTCCCAAGGCATTTGCAATTTTAAACTTTGTCTGTCTTTAGGATGCACATGCAGGTAAATCCTATGGATGAGCTACTGGCTACTTGATCCCCCATTTATTCTTGTGGGATGATTTTGGCCTACGCCCTACAAGATCTTGGGAGCAGCTCAGGGCATCATGCCACCTGCACCAGACAGCAGGAAAAAGACCCAGCTGCTCAGCAGGGGAACGGGAAAAGCTGTCTCATTTTTTTTTCATTGACGCATAGAATCATTATCATGGAGAGGGACTAACAGCTTACCTGATTGGGGCTAATGACTCCCGTACCGGGCCCGGCCAGACTGTGAGGCAAGGGGGGGGGGGCCCGCCGCTGGCGCCAGGCTCCGCCCACTTGCTCCACGCTAATGGCAGGGAGAGCAGACCACAGGCCTGCTCTCCCTACCATATAAATCAGCTAGAGTGTCAGAGGGGGCCGGGGGGAGGGGAGGCCATGCTGCTGTGCACAGTGTGACTTACTTCAGTGTGCAGGCAGCCTCCTGTGCACTGAGCAGGCTGCCTGCAGAGCAGTGACGTCACGGCCACGGCCAGAGGGAACAGGGGGAAGGACCGACTGCTCCGTGCACAGGAGGCTGCCTGCAAGCTGAAGTAAGTGACACTCAGATGTAAAGTTATTATGTGCATCTCAACCTGCACCATAGCCCCCTATTTTCCACCACAGGCATGCAAGGCCACGTTCCCAGTCCCGTGGGGCCCCACTCGGGACCCTGGCATTTGTGGGGCCACTCTCGGGGCCCCTGGCATTCGTGGGGCCGCACTCGGGGCCCCTGGAATTAGTGGGGCCGCTCGCGGGGCCCTTGGCATTTGTGGGGCCACACTCGGGGCCCCTGGCATTTGTGGTCCCCACTTGGGGCCCCTAAGATTTGTGGGGTGTTGAGCAGGGCCCCACAAATCTTAAGAGCCTTGATTGGAGCCCCACAAATCCCAAGGGCCTTGAGCGGGGCCCCAAATCTTAGGGGTCTTGATCAGGGCCCTCGTGGGCCGCTCAAGCCCCCTGGGATTTGGGGGGGCCCCTCCCAGACCTGTGGGGAGAGGAGGCCCTTGAATGGGCCCCACAAGCGTGGGGGGTAGGGAAACTTGAGGGGGGCCCTACTCAATTTTCTTCCGTGTGGGGCCCCACTCAAGTTCTCCCTCTTCCAACAGGTGGGCCTAATACCTGGCTACCTACCTACGCGGGCCCACTATCTACCTACCTACAGGGGACCCTATAAAATTAACGACCAGTGCACCAAAGGGGTAATTATTACAATTTGGGGCACTATGGATGGGGATTTTTTGTACATGGTGGGGCCCCGGTGGGATTATTATAAAGTGACGAGTGTCAGGTGTTTGAGTTGTAAGTCCTCTTTGGTGGCAGGACCGGATGGAGAAGGAGGGGGAAAGAAAGCGACTTATCAGATGTCACCTGTGAGTAACTAAAATGTAACTGCACTGTTTTAAAACTTATATCTGCCACATGTATGAAAACTGGCTAGATGTAGGACTTTCTTTGTTGCCCACAGCAACCAATCAGGGCTCATAACAACCAATCAGAGCGCCCCTTTCATATGGTGCTCTGAAAAAATGAAAGGGGCGCTCTGATTGGTTGCTATGGGCTCTGATTGGTTGCTATGAGCAACAAGTGAGATTTAGGCCTAGACAGTTTTCATACATGTCCCCCTATATAGTCAGTGTATGGTGGATATATTGGTGTTATTGTATTGGATTATATTCAGTAACAGTATTGTGGCATTATTCTGCATCTTTATGGTGGAGTTATGTGGTGAAGTTGCGGTATTACTTCATCTTTGTATATAGGTGTTATTGGTAATATTGGCCTTAGTATACTGGTTTAGTCAGTAACATTATAGTGGTATTAGTCACCATATGTAGTGCTAGATGGCGGTATTATTTAGTCTTTTGTTTGGTTTTATTGGTATACTGGTTTAGTCAGTAACATTATAGTGGTATAAGTCACCATATGTAGTGATATATGGCAGTATTATTTGGTCTTTTGTTTGGTTTTATTGGTCTTGGTATACTGGTTTAGTCAGTAACATTATAGTGGTATAAGTCACCATATGTTGTGATATATGGCAGTATTATTTGGTCTTTTGTTTGGGGTTTTTTTGGTCTTGTTATATGGTTTAGTCAGTAACATTATAGTGGTATAAGTCACCATTTGTAGTGCTATATGGCAGTATTATTTGGTCTTTTGTTTGGTTTTATTGGTTTTGATATACTGGTTTAGTCAGTAAAAATTATAGTGGTATAAGTCACCTATGTGGTGTTATATGGCGGTATTATTTGGTCTTTTGTTTGGTTTTATTGGTCTTGGTATGCTGGTTTTGGGCAGTAACATTGTAGTGGTGATCATGCAGTGGTATTTGTGGCCTTGTATACATATTGATCCACAAAATATAAACTGTATGTTGTAAAATTTTAAAAAGAACTAAATCCAAAAACAATGGCGCAATTGCATTTTTTTTCTGGGGTTGAGTAACAGGGGGTTTCTGGGCGGGGTTGGCTGGGGGCGGGAATTATAGGGGCGGGTTGACAGGGGGCCCAGGCGCTTTAGCTGTAGGGGGCCCTGAAATTTCTGATGGCGGCCCTGCATCTACCTAATAGAGGGGCTGCCCTCCTAATAGGGATGGCTTATCAACCTAATATACAGGGAGCCTGTTCAGCAACAATAAAATGATGATGTTTATTCCTTGTATACAGGTAATATTTGCAGTAAAGGGCTTTGGTTTTGTATGGATTCTATGACTTTTTAGAGGTATTTTAGCTCTGTTTTCTTTTATATAAACAGTCAAATCACATTATTATGTCCTTTTCCTTCTTCTAGCAGCAAGTAGCTCATGAAGGTCACGTGTCATGAGCTGGCTTGGTGGGTATATAAAGTGTGTGATTGGCTGTCTGCACACATATCCCTTGCTGCTGTCATGGGTATAAAGGGTGATTTATTAAAGTGGCAAAAATGGAGGATTATTGGCCTTTGGACAAGGGGTGGCGCTATTTCTGAAACTGCACAGTTTGTTAACTGTTTGCATGCTGTTGTGGTGAAAGTGTACAAATGACGTCATTGCAAAAAATCGTTGTGGAAACAGCAGAACATCACAATGATGGGAAAGGTGAACGTTGGCTACAAGGGTGCATGACTGACACATTACGGTGCAGTAACTTACTGCCTAAATGAAGCAGGGGGCAAGCAGACGTGTTTATAGAAAACAGTTCAGCAAACCTCCGGTTGATTGGGAAAGGGTTGCCTTCTCTGATTAGTCATGTGTGTTGGAAAGTTTGAGCAACTATGTGGAGTCTCGGCTAACCATCATGCTGGACATTTGGAAACACCTATAGAGTGCTAGAGAAGATCTTCTAAATTGCAAGTAATTTACAGAAAAGTGTTTATGTGTAATAAGTATTGTCTAGTTGCAAAGTGATGCGAAATTTGGTTGGAATCAAGAAGTTATGAATATATTCCTCGCAAAGACTAAAAAGGCTAATTAGTATTTATCATTATAAAACAGTATTTATGCTTCACTTGAGTCATGTTTTGTGCTTCTATGAATGGATGGACATTGCAACATCAGTCGAGAAAGAGACGCTTTGCAACCATTGCTCGAAGAACAGAAGCTGGTGATGGCAGCGTTACGGTCTGGGGAATGTTTTCGTGGCGTTCTCTGGGCCGCTCATCCATGTGCAAGGAATTCCTCACAAAGAATAAAAAGGCTAATGAGTATTTTTTGTTAAAAACAGTATTTATGCTTCGCTTGAGTCACATTTTGCGCTTCAATGAATGGATGGACATTTGCATGACAGTCGAGAAAGATGCTTTGCAACCAGTGCTGGAAGAATAGAAGCGGGTGGTGTCCGCGTTATGGGCTAGGGAATGTTTTTGTGGCATTCTCTGGACCACTCATCCATATGGAAGGAATTCTCAACCGGTTTGGGCATGAATCCATCCTTAGAGATCACGTACATTCATTCATGCGGATTGTCTTCCCTATGGCAGAAAGAATCTTAAAGCAAGACAATACAACATGTCACACAGCCAGAAATGTCTGAGATTGGTTGGAAGAGCAGGAGCAAGTACAATCCTGACCCCCTGGAACTTCATTGAGCATCTGTAGGATTACCTTGATTGTCATGTTGGCTCAATGGATCCTCCCCCATCATCCTCCAGAAGAAGTTTACATTCTTGAGTAAACAAATTTACAATTAGGCCTCGTTCACACGGCTTATTTTGCTGCGGATTGGCGCCGTACGGTGCGCCGGATTTGCGCTGTAGTAGGGCGCCAATCCGTCCCTGTCATTACGGGAATCCCCTGCTCTCATAGAGAACAGTGGATTCCGTCGCTCCTCCCAGCACGGCAAATCCACCGGGCGGGGAGAAAGTCACCTGCACATTATTTACGGCGCGTACGCGCCGTAAACAATGCATTGTCTATGGGGCCGGGGAGCGGCGCCCCCACGCGCTCCGGCCCCGCCCCCGTCCCGCCCCTTATTCACGCCGGATTTGCGAGCGCAATCCGTCTCACAAATCCGTCGGGAATAAGCCGTGTGAACACGGCCTTAAAGTTCATGAGAATCATATAGAGAAAGCGTATGGGACAACAAATAAGCTTCATTTACTGAAAAATAGGTATTTAAATGTGACATAAATGTCTAAATCCAGACTGACATTTACTGAATATCTCTATATTAGTACATGAAGTGTTAAAAGCAGGTACATACAGAAACTATAACCGCCAACATCCAAACTTAAAAAATGTAATTTTCCCCAACATGTTTTTTTCTATAATATGAGGGGAGCTTTTAAAACCTTTAAAACAGCAGGGGAACCGGGAAACTATTTGGGTCGCTGCAATTTTTCCAAAATATGTTTTTCTGTTTTCCAGCCCAAATATTTTTCCCAATATTTTTGGTGGTTTAGAAATAAAAGGGGGCACCCTTCAACCGCCAACCCCTGGTCCCACGCCATTATTTTAAATCATTTTTGTTATGTTCACGTGTATATTCTATCTATCTATCTATCCCATAAATTTTCTATCTATCTTTATTTTAAACATTTTAATTTTCTATCCCCCCTATCTAACTATCATCTATCAAAAAACCAAACTTCAAACTGTTATTTCTTTTGAAAAAAAAAAAAGGGGAAAATGGGTGCACGGGATAAAAATAAAAAGGGGGGGCCAAAGAAAAAAAATACCCACAAAGCTCTAATTTATTAAAAAGAGAAAAAAATCTATATTTAAAAAAAACAATTTTGGGGGTATATTATGAAGCTCGCCGGGTTTGGGGGGCGGGTTTTCCGGGGTAAAATTTTTTTCCCGGGGAAATCTGGGGCCCGATTTAAAAACGGGGCCCCCGGGGGCTCCAAACATCCTATGAAAGTCCCCCGCGCCTCCCAGGTGTTTAAGCCAGTGGCCGGGGCTTAGGCGCAGTGCGGCGCTGCCCCCCTGAGAAACCCCCCCGGGGGGATTCGGCTCCATGGGGGAAAAGGGCCGCCGGCCTTTCCAGTTTTGTGGGGCCCAGTTCGGGGGCTGAGTTTCAGGGGGCGGCGCTGCGCCCAAATTCGCCGTCCGAGGAGGTGCACTTTGTACATTTCGGGGAAAAAATTCCCCGCGCCCGCCCGTGTATGGGGGGACAGTGCGGGGGGCATGGGGCGCCCAAAAAACTGTTTCCCATGCGAAAAAAAAAACCCGGGTGGAGAACAGGCCAAAAAAAATTCCAGAAAAAGCTGAAAACCTTAAAAAAAAAAAAAAACATAAAACAAAAAACACTTTCCAATATCCCAATTTAAGAATTTTTTATATTGGAAATTAGCAGGAAAAACAGTAAATTTAAATTCGGGAAACTATTCTCATTGGTCGGCCCAAAAAAACCGGCCAAACAGGGAAAAGGAACGACAGTTAACCATTAAAACCTTGGAGAACTATTGACCCAATCGAATCAAAGGCGGAAAAGTTTTAAAATACAAAAAAAATGGGGGGAGAATAGAGCGATTGGTTGAGTTTGCGGGGGGTTTGCTATCCCAGCCCCAAACAGAGCGCGAGCTAATTTTTCCCATTGTAGTTATGGAAGGGTCGGGTCTCCCGCGCCGTTTTCGGATGAAGTAATTTAAAAAAAAAAATCATTTTTTTTAAAATGAAAAAATTATCAGGAAAAAGCGGGTGAAACCTTCTATAAACCCAAAATTTAAAAAAATCCCTAACAACGCTTTTCGCCCGGAACCGCGCTACATCCCGGGGAATTTCAAAAGAGAGAAAATTTCCGGGAAAAACAGTAAATTTAAATTGTTTAAGCTCTTCTCATTGGTTTCCCCATAAACCCCAAACAGAAAAAGGAGCGCCCGTGCCCTTTAAAAAACCATGGAAATATTGACCAATCAAATAGGGCGACCAAAAACCCATTTATCCCATGGAAATTTTTGACCAAACAAAATCCAAAAGGGGGGACAGTTTTTAAAATAAAATAAAAAATACAGAAAAGAAATTATTGGTTTACTAGTGGGGGCTTGGCTATCCCAGCCCAAACCCGAGGCAGCTACTTTTTCCCATTGTAGTCCCATGGGGAGAGCGGCCACTGGGAAAACTCGGCCTCAGCGGGCCCTTGGGTGCATTGAAGTATTAAAAAAAAAAATCATTTTGATTAAGTGAAAACCAAATTTTCAGAAAAAGAGCTAAAACCCTTTTTGTAAAAAAAAAATCAGTTTAAAACCCCCAAAACGCGTTTGTTCGCCCGGGGGCCGGCGCTACATCCCGGGAAAAGGGAAAGAGAGAATCCCGGAAAAACAGTAATTCAAATTGTTTAAAGCTTTCTGATTGGTCCGGGATAAACCAGCCAATCGAAAAATTAGCGACAAAGACCCTTATAACCTAGGAAAAAATTGACCAATCATATCAAAAGGGGGGGACCCGTTCAAAATACAGTAAAAATTTCGAAACAGCTGATTGATTGAGCTAAACGGGGGGTCTCAAAAATTGAGGCGAGCCTGTGATTGGGTAAGTTAAAAGAAAGGGGCCCCTTTTTTGGACCCAAAGGGAGAGCGAAACTCCTATGGGTTTTTTAATGCAATCTGAAATAAAAATGTACTGGCCAAAAAAAAAAAATTTTAACACTACAGAAGTTTTTTTCCCCATGTGTTTTATAAAACGGGGAAAAATAATAGGGGGGAAAAAACGAAAAATAAAAAATTAATTCCCAAAAAAAAATCGGGTTTTTTTCTTTATTTTGTTGGCCCCCCATAATTGGAAAAATTGGAAAAAAGAAAAAAAAAGAAAAAACCAAAATTTTATTGAATTTTTAAAATTTTTTTTCTTTACCCCCATATTAAATTTTTCATTTATATACACATTGGGAAAAAAAACTTCTGTAAATCTTATAATTTGATTTCGGCCGATTCCTTTTGATTTTTAGATTGTAATTTGAAAAAACCCCCCCCGGGGCGTCGCTCGCTTTTCCCCCCTTGGGCCCAAAAAACCGGGGCCCCTTTTAACTTAGCCAATCAAAAGAGCTTTCCCAAAAATTTTTTTTTTTCCCCACTCTATGAAAAAATAGTCGCCTCTGATTGGCTAAGGGTGGGCGGCCCCCGCCCAGGGTCAACCAATAAGGTCGGTTTTTGATTTTTAATTCTGTTTTTTTGAACTGTCCGCCTTTGGGAAAAATGATTGGTCAAATTTTTTTCCCTAGGTTATAATGGGTCCCTGTCGGGTCCAAATTTTTGATTGGCAATTTTTCCCCATAGCTTTAAAAATGGGCCCTGTCCTCCCTTTTGATTGGGGTTTATGCCCACCAATCAGGGAAAAGCTTAAACAATTTGAATTAAATGTAAATTTCCCGGGGGATTTCTCTCTATTGCAATTCCCTTTTGTTTTCGGGCCCATCTTTGGGCGACAAACCGGGTTGGGGTTTGGGATTTTAAAGGTTTATTTTTACAAAGGTTTTAGCTCTTTATGTGAAAAATGTTTTACACTTTATTTCCCCAAAAAGATTGTTTTTATTAAAAACTTCATGCCCCCACCGGGGGCTGAGCGCCGAGTTTTTAGTGCGCGATCCCTCCATAAATACAATGGGGGAAGTAGCTTTGCGCTCTGATTGGCTGGGAAAGCCAAGCCCCGCTTTTTCAACCCAATTTAGCTCCTTTTTTTTTGTATTTTTACTGTATTTTTTAAATGTCCCCCCCTTGGATTTTGAATTTGGGCAAAAACTTTCCCCTAGGATTTTAAAGGTCTTTTTCGCTCCCTTTTTGATGGTCAAAAGTTCTCCATTTGGTTTTAATGGGGCACTTTTTCGCTCCTATTCGGGTTGGCTTTGGTTTTATGCCGACCAATGAGAAGAGAATTTTAAAAAATTTGAATTACTGTATTTCCCGGGGAATTCCTCTTTTTGCAATTCCCTAGTAGCCCGGTTTCTTGCGAAAAAACCGGTTTTTTAGGGATTTAAATGCTTTTAAATTTTTAAAGAAGGTTTCTGGCTTTATCTTTATTTAAAGTTTTACACTTTAAAAAAAATTATTTTTTTATTTCATATCCCCGCCGCACGGCGCTGAGGGCCCGAGATTGCATGGCGCCATCCTCTCCATAGACTACAATGGGAGGTACTCGCCTTGAATTTGGTGGGATAGCCAAGCCCCCCCCCGCATTAAAA
Source organism: Phyllomedusa bahiana (assembly GCA_025379985.1). Taxonomy (NCBI): domain Eukaryota; kingdom Metazoa; phylum Chordata; class Amphibia; order Anura; family Hylidae; genus Phyllomedusa; species Phyllomedusa bahiana. The sequence continues at coordinate 40,449 of JAODAL010036396.1, forward strand.
CCCTTTAGCTCTTTCCCGCCTTTTTTTACTGTATTTTTTTAAAATGTCCCCCCTTGGAATTTTTATTGGTTCAAAATTCCCATAGGGTATTTAAAGGGGCTTTGTCGCCCTATTCTGATTGGTGAAAAAAACCAAGCCCCCGCTAGCTCAACCCAACACTCCCTTTTTGTATTTTGAACTGTCCCGGGCCCTTTGGGTTTTTGATTGGGCAATTTGTTCTCCCCTAGGTTTTAAAAAATTCACTGTCCCCTCCTATTCTGTTGGCCGGTTTATGGGCCTTTTCCAAAGAGAATAGCTTTTCCCAAAATTTTAAAAGACTGTATTTTTCCCCCAATTTCCCAAAAAACCGATTTCTTTATAATTTCGCCGTTTTAGATTTTGGAAAAGTGATTTTTTTTTTTTTTATTATGTTTTTTTTTTTGGGGGTTTAGCTCTTTTCTTTACACTGTTTTCCGCCTATTTTTGCACAAATTCATTACATTAACGAAAATCACCTATTGGGGCGCCCTTTTTTTTTTTCTCCTTTTCTTTTTATATTTTATATCTAAACTGTGGGATCTGTTTATCTAGTATCTGTGTATTAAGTATGTTTTCTGTCTGTTATCAATTAAAAATTTTTTAATTTATTTTCTACCAGATCTATAAATTTTGTGCAAAGCTGGTTTAACAAAATTTTTTCCTATCTGACGTAACTATTTTTTTCACTTTTTGTCTATCTCTCCTTTTTATCTTTTTTTAAACCTTTGGGTGAAATGTTGAAGTTTTAAAAGAGTACAACTCCAGAAAAAAAAGGGGTAATAGGAAATTTTAGAAAACCCCTCTCCAGATCAAAAGAAAAATTTTTCCTTTAAAAAAATAACTTTTAAAAGATATTCTTAAAAAAAATTATCCCTTTTATATTTAAAAATGGCCTCACCCAAAATAGGGCCCCTATACAAATATGCAATGTTATGTATAAAGTACCCGGGTATATCAGTAAACCCAAATACAAAAGCAAGTGGACAATGTATACTAATCACAGCAAAAAAAGGGCAATTTTTTTTTTTTTTTTTTTTTACCAAATACCTTTTTAGCAGGGAGAAGTGCCCTAAAAAAGGGAGGAAAATGGTCCCAAAAAAGTGGTCAAAAAATCACCCCTTCTGAAGACCTTTCAAAAGTAGAATTTCCCTTGCCCCTTGGACCCGATATACCATATAATAGAAAAAAAATCATCGCTATCCAAATAAACCCAGTCCGTCCAAAATAGAGCACTCGCCCCAAAAAAAGGGGGGACCCCAACCCCTCGG
>JAODAL010036397.1:0-41732 GCA_025379985.1 Phyllomedusa bahiana
AAAAATTGAAAACAAAAAAAAGGCCACCCTGTTTGGGATGCAATCTTTTATATTTGCTGTAAGTACTGTTACTTTATTTATTCCACTTATATTTTCTATGTTACTAAATAAATTGTTTTCCATTTTTAAACTTTTCCTACTAGTGTTTTTGTTTGCTGTAGATAGCTACATGTTAAGGCCTTTGACATTACAAAACATAAATCTTTTTTCTATTTTCCACCATTCTTCACTGTGTTCTTTCAGTGATATTAGCAGGATGCTGACTGCTCACGAGAGTAGAACAGTTCTGAATTTCCTTAGTTTGTAGACAGTGTACCAGTGGGTTGATGCACACTTAGGGCGACATGTATGAACGGGCTTTACGCCTTTTTTTTGGGTGTTTTTTTTTTCTCCCCTCCCGGCCCAACCCCCTTTGGGGAACGCAGGGTGCGGTGTTGGGCGCAGGGTTTGCCACTTTGAGCGCGCCTCGCTAAGGGGGCGGGCAGTGGGCGCGGTGTGGGCGGGGTAGGGCGTTCCGGGGGGACCTGCCCTTAAAACCCCGAGGCATGTACGATGCGGCCGCCAAAGCGAGGCGCAGTGCAGCCTCGGCAGCTTCGACAGGAAACCTAGTTTTTTTTTGGTCTAAAGCTCCGCGGCGCGAAGTGAACAGGATCGGAAAAAAAAGGGGAAGCAGATAGAAGATCACAAGAAAATCTGGGCGCTCAGCTCCTTGCGCAGAGAGACTCCGAAAAAAACGCCTTTATAAAGGGGAAAACATTATCAAAAAGAGCTAACCCAAAAAAAAACATAATAAAAAAAATAAATCACTTTTTCCCAAAAACTAGAACGCCGAATATCAAAATCGGACATTGGAAAATTTCCGGGGAAAAACAGTAATTTAAATTCTAAAGCTATTCTCATTGGTCGGGATAAACCGCCCCAAACAGAATGGAGCGACGTGAACCATTAAAACCTATGAGAACGATTGACCAATCGAATCAAAGGAGGACAGTTCAAAAAACAGTAAAAATGCAGAAAAAGCTGATTTGGTTCAGCTAGCGGGGGGTTGGCTATCTCGGCCAATCAGAATAGGAGCGACAAAGACCCATTATAGCCTATGGAGAAATTTTGAACCAATCAAAATCCAGGCGGACAGTTCAAAATACAGTAAAAAGGCAAAAATGAGCTGATTGGTTAATGCGGCGGGGGCTTGGCTTTTCCCAGCCAATCAGAGCGCGAGCTACTTCTCCCATTGTAGTCAAAGGGAGAGATGGGCGCAATGCAATCCGGCGCTCAGCGCCGTGCGGCATGGAGTATGAATAAAAAAATAATTTTTATTAAGTTAAAACATTATCAATAAAGCGCTGAAACCTTCTATAAAAACAAAGCACTTAAATCCTAACAACGCGTTTGCCGCCGAGACCGCGCTACATAAGGAATTGCAATAGAGAAGAATTGCCGGGAAATACAGTAATTCAAATTGTTTAAGCTCTTCTCATGGTCGGCATAAACCACCCAATCAGAATAGGACGACAAAGACCCATTATATCCTATGGAGAATTTTTGGGACCAATCAGAATAGGAGCGACAGTGTCCCATTATAACCAAATGGAAAAATAAGACCAATAAAAATCCAAGGCGGGACAGTTCAAAATACAGTAAAAAATACAGAAAAGAGCTGATTGGCTGAGCTAATGGTGGCTTGCCTATCCCAGCCAATCTGAGCGCGAGCTACTTCTCCCATTGTAGTCTATGGGGAGATGGCTGCACTGAAATCTCGGCGCTCAGCGCCGTGCGGCATGAAGTATTAATGAAAAAAATAATTTTGATTAAGTGTAAAACATTATCAGATAAAGAGCTGAAACCTTCTGTAAAAATAAATCAGTTAAAACCCCGAAAAACGCGTTTGTCGCCGATAACGGCGCTAAATAGTGAAGTGCAATAGAGAGAATCGCCGGGAAATACAGTAATTCAAATTGTTTAAGCTCTTCTGATTGGTCGGAAAAAAACCAGCCAATCAGAAAGGAACGACAGGGGCCCATTATATCCTATGGAGGAGAATTGACCAATCAGAATAGGAGCGACAGGGACCCATTATAACCTATGGAGAAAAATTGACCAATCATATTCCAATATGAAGTCCTAGGTAGGCACTCCTAGTAGGAAGTGATTATGTAAAGTTCCGGGTGCTGATCAAAATACTAGTGATAATCTCAGAAGGAATTGATCGCACTCCAATAAATTTTGCAAAAAGTGAACTTTTATTATACATAACCCATAGGCTCCAACACCATAGGCAAAGTGTCAAGTGATATACCAGCTACACTACCCTGTTATGCCCTAGGGAAAAAAGAAGGAGAAAAATCTTACCATGGGAAGAAATGGAGAAAGAATAGGATAATGGGCTAGCAGCCCCAGTGAAATGCGAGCCAGATGGAAGACAGGAGGCATGTAGACCAGGTTTAAATAGTAGTAGGATGAATTCCTGGCGCCAGGGACGCGTGTAGCGAAACCAGAAGTGACGTGCCGGGAGTTGCGTGTGACGCGCCGAGGCTGGCGCGTGCGCAGACGGCACTAGAGGTCTAGTATGGGTGAGGGCAACGGCGCATGCGCAGAAGCGCTGCGTCGTAGTACAGACATGGTAACAGAGAACTGTAAAGAAAGAATGGGAATTAGGTGACTACATATAAGTATGAAAGATAGAAGATGCGATAGTATTGAATAAGGTAGGGACTGGGAGTACAGGAGGAAGTGCAAAAAGTGGAACACAAAGAGAAGGATATGGAATGTGTGGATGCGCATATATATTCCCATAATAATTTTTTTCTATATACTATCTTTTTATGGGCTACTTTTTTCATTTGGATATGGCCATTCCGTGATACGTATGTTCACTTGCTTTTGCAATGTGATTTATTACATCAACATATTAGCACATCAAGTAATGTTTACCTATGTACCTACATTTGTACTTACTTAAATCTAACTAATCTACATTATAAATTGTTCTACTGTGAATATGTAATCCTCCGTTTGGGTTATGTAATGTAATGTAATGTATCCTTGTCTAACATACAGTTACTGTCTGTAATTTTTCGCTGGTATTTTATTGTATTTATGTTGTATATTTTATGTTTATTTGTAGTGACTATTTGAAAAAGGTCATGACTGACCGAAACGTCACAACGCACTAGTCACTTGACACTTAGCCTATGGGTTATGTATAATAAAAGTTCACTTTTTGCAAAAGTCATTGAAGTGCGATCAATTCCTTCTGAGACAATCATATTCCAAGGCGGGACAGTTCAAAATACAGTAAAAAGGCAGAAATGAGCTGATTGGTTTAAGCGGCGGGGGCTCATCCAGCTTAGCCAATCAGAGCGCGAGCTACTTTCTCATAGAGTTCTATGGGGAAAAGAAATTCCGAGCGAGCTCTGTGATTGGCTAAGTTAAAAGAGGCGCCGTTATTTGGACCAATGGGAGAGTGAGTGACGCTCCTATGGGTTTTCTAATGCAATCTGAAATAAAACTGTACATGGCCGAAATCAAATTCTAACAATACAGAAGTTGTCCCGATGTGTATATAAAATGAATAATAATATGGGGGTAACGAAAAAAAAATATTAATTCAATAAAATCATGTTTATTTCTTTATTTTCGTTATCCAAGGATCAATAGTATGGGTGCAACCAAAATAAAGAAATAAACACAAATTTATTGATTTAATATTTTTTTTTCATATTATTATTCATTTTATATACACATCGGGACAACTTCTGTAGTGTTATAATTTGATTTCGGCCATGTACAGTTTTATTTCAGATTGCATTAGAAAACCCATAAGAGCTTCGCTCACTCTCCCATTGGTCCAAATAACCGAGCCTCTTTTAACTTAGCCAATCACAGAGCTCGCTCGGAATTTCTTTTCCCCATAGAACTCTGTGAGAAAGTAGCTCGCGCTCTGATTGGCTAAGCTGGACGAGCCCCCGCTAGCTCAACCAATCAGCTTGTTTCTGCCTTTTTACTGTATTTTGAACTGTCCCGCCTTGGAATATGATTGGTCAATTTTTCTCCATAGGTTATAATGGGTCCCTGTCGCTTCTATTCTGATTGGTCAATTCTCCTCCATAGGATTTAATGGGCTACTGTCGCTCCTATTCTGATTGGCTGGTTTATGCTGACCAATCAGAAGAGCTTAAACAATTTGAATTACTGTATTTCCCGGCGATTCTCTCGATTGCAATTCCCTATGCAGCGCCGGTCTCGGCGACAAACGCGTGGTTCGGGGTTTTAACTGATTTCTTTTTAGAGAATGTTTTAGCTCTTTATCTGATAATGTTTTACACTTAATCAAAATGATTTTTTTTATTAATACTTCATGCCGCACGGCGCTGAGCCGAGATTTCAGTGCGCCCATCTCTCCATAGACTACAATGGGAGAAGTAGGTCGCGCTCTGATTGGCTGGGATAGCCAAGCCCCTGCTAGCTCAACCAATCAGTTCTATTCTGCATTTTTACTGTATTTTGAACTGTCCCGCCTTTGAATTTGATTGGTCAAGTTCTCCATAGGTTTTAATGGGTCTTTGTCGCTCCTATTCTGATTGGCTGAGCTAGCCAAGCCCCCGCTAGCTCAACCAATCAGCTCTCTTCTGCATTTTTACTGTATTTTGAACTGTCGCTCCTTTGATTCTGATTGGTCAATAGTTCTCCATAGGTTTTAATGTCGCTCCTATTCTGATTGGCCGGTTTATGCCGACCAATGAGAATAGCTTTCTGAATTTGAATTACTGTATTTGCCGGCAATTTCCAATATCCTAATTCTTGAATTAGGATATTGGAAAGTGATTTGGGTTTATGTATTTTTATTTTAAGGTTTCCCGCTCTTTTTCTGAGAATGTTTAACGCCTTTATAAAGGCGATTTTTGATTCATACGCCGCACCGACATCTGGAATGATTTCTCGCTGTTTTCCAGCCTGTCTCGCATCGGAGCAGATTTTCGCTGCAGTCCCGCACGGCGCCTAAGTCCCGCACTGCGCCCATATCCCCGCACTGTGCCCCAAACACTGGCGGGGCGCGGCGGACTTTTCCCCTCATGTATGAGTGCACTACCTCCGGCGGCGAATCATAGGCGCAGCGCAGCACTGCGTCAAAGTCCCGCACTGCACCTCAAACACTGGCGAGGCGCGGCGGACTTTACATGGAATGTATGAGCGTGCCCCAGCCCCGACATAAATCAGGCGCAGATTTCGCCAGAAAACTAGCGGAAAAGCACGCCCCGACCCGGCGAGCTTCATACATGTCGACCTTGGTTCTTTAGCATTTTTACCTTTTACAGCTTTGTTTGTCTCTATAACTTGTCTTCTGAATCTTCTGTAAGTTGTAAAAATCACAGAATGGTTGTCACGGATGCGGTAGTGGATCCACTGGACCACCGCAAGCGGTGGTGTAAGCCACGCCAGAGAGCGGAGTCTAAGTAGGTCCCGGTTTTCACCAGAGCCCACCGCAAAGCGGGATGGGCTTGCTGCGGCGGGAGTCAACCAGGTTGCTACCCCTGACGTGACTTGCTTGCGGTGGCAGCCGAGGTTTAGCGTGGTACAGATTTGTAAGGCAGGCTCGTAGTCAGGGACAGGTGATAAGGTCAGGACCGGCAGCAAAGGTTCATAGTCGAGGGACGTAGGCGTGAAGGTTCGGTACACAGAATATAGACAAGACTAGAATAAACGCTTTCTCAGTAGGCAACGGGCACTAAAGATCCGGCGGGAAGTGGGCTGAAGCGAACAGGTAATATAGGGAGCACCTGGTAATTAACCAATTACCGGCGCGCTGGCCCTTTAAATTTCACAGAGCCAGCAAGCGCGTCCCCGTTCTCTAGGCCGGGCAGCAGGCATATGCAGACATAAGCACGGCCGGGTGAGTATCGGCGTGCTGGGGAGCGAGTGAGCCCATCGCCCAACACCCGGGCAGCGCCGGCACTCGCTCCAGATGCTGGGGCACAGGCAGGGCTGCAAAGGCGCCCACAGCCCGACTAGCGGGCTGAGGCGCTATTTGCAACAGTATATCCCCCCCCCTAGTCCTCCCCTTCTTTCTGGCCTGGAGGAACTTTTGCACCAACTCACGGTCCAGGATGTTGTCTTCTGGCTCCCATGACATTTCTTCAGGCTCAAACCCCTTCCAGTCGATAAGAAAATGCCGCTTTCCCCTGACCGTCTTCATATCCAGGATTTCCTTCACCGCTAAGATGTTGGTGGACTCAGCTTCGGAAAAAGGAGGAGTAATCTTCCGGGAAAAGCAGTTCAGGACCACAGGTTTCAACAAGGAGACATGGAAGGAGTTTGGGATACGCATAGTGGGGGGGAGCCGGAGTTTATGGGCAGCCGGGTTGATGCGCTTGAGTATCTCAAACGGTCCTATATAACGGGGACCTAGTTTGTAACTGGGGACCTTGAGCCGGATATATCTGACTGAAAGCCACACCTTATCACCAGGGGAGAAAACTGGGGGAAGTCTTCTTTTTTTGTCCGCTTGGGCCTTCATGCATGCGGACGCATGCTGCAGGGTCTAGCGCGTCTCATTCCAAATGGTCAGCATATCTCGGACCAAAGTATCTACTGCTGGAACCTCAGAAGGAGAAGACAATGGTAGTGGAGTGCGGGATGCTGGCCATACACAATGAAAAACGGAGGGGTGCCAGTGGATTCCGAATCCAGGGAGTTATATGAAAACTCTGCCAAAGGAAGTAAGCTGGCCCAGTCATCCTGTCGAGCCGAGACAAAGTGCCGCAAATAGCCCCCCAGGATCTCTCCACTTGTCCATTCGTCTGCGGGTGGTAGGCTGAGGAGAAATCCAGGTTCACCTGCAACAGAGAGCAGAGGACCCGCCAGAACCTAGACACGAATTGGACCCCCCGATCCGAGACAATATGCTGGGTGAGTCCGTGTAGATGGAAGATATGGAGAAAAAACAGGCTGGCCAAACGGGGAGCTGATGGTAAACCTGGCAAAGGGAAAAAATGCGGCATCTTCGAAAAATGGTCCGCGACCACCCAGATGACCGTGTTCCCTGAGGAGGAGGGAAGATCAGTGACAAAGTCCATTGCCAGATGAGACCAAGGGGTCGGGGGGCTGGGCAGAGGTAGGAGCAGACCCGGGGGTTTGTGGCGAGGGATCTTGTCACGGGCACAAGTAACGCAGGACTTCACGAATTCCCTGACGTCCTTAGCAAGCTCCGGCCACCAGTAAAAACGGGAGATTAGGAGGAACGACTTGAGAGCTCCTGGGTGACCGGCCACTTGAGAACAGTGTCCCCATTTCAAAATATTTCTGCGGAGCGCAGGACGAATGTAAGTCTTCCCTGGAGGCACCTTTCAAAGATCCACCGGAGTTGCAGAGATCAAGCGTTCGGGAGAAATTATATGCTGAGGAACGGCCTCCTCCCCCAACACATCAGAGACATGGGAGAGCGCGTCGGCCCTGACATTCTTCTCTGCAGGTCGAAAATGTATCTGGAATTTAAAGCGCGAGAAGAAGAGGGACGCGGATTGAGGCGTTGGGCCAATTGGAGGTACTGGAGATTTTTATGGTCGGAGTAAATGGTGATTGAATGCCGAGCTCCCACCAGAAGATAACGCCAGCAACCCCCGATCCCCGATGGTGTAATTCTTCTCCGCTGGGGAGAAAGTCTTGGAGAAGAAGCCACAGGTGACCATCTTGCCCTTAGGTCCCTTCTGCGTGAGAACTGCGCCTGTCCCGACCGAGGAGGTGTCCACTTCCAGAAAGAATGGCTTCTCGGTATCAGGTTGAGTCAGGATGGGCGAGGAGGCGAATGCTGCCTTTAGCTGAACAAATGCCTTTTCGGCCTCTGGCGGCCATTGCCTAGGGTTGGTGTTCTTCTTAGTAAGTGCTATAATAGGCACCACCAACATAGAGTAATGCGGAATGAATTGCCGATAATAATTAGAGAAGCCCAGAAAGCGCTGTTTGGCCCCTAGGCCCACCGGCCTAGGCCACTGCAAAATGGCTGACAGCTTTGCAGGATCCATCTGTAACCCTTAGTCCGAGATTATGTAACCAAGGAACGGGAGGCTGGTCTGGTGGAAAAGACATTTCTCTAATTTAGCATAGAGGTGGTTGGCACGTAGTCGCTCCAGCACCAGGCGGACATGGAAGCGATGAGTCTCCAAATTAGCAGAGAATACCAAAATGTCATCCAGGTAGACCACGACACAAGTACAGAGGAGATCCTGGTATATATCATTCACAAACTTTTGGAAGACTGCTGGGGCGATGCACAGACCGAAGGGCATGACGAGGTATTTGACGTGTCCATCCCGTGTGTTAAAAGCAGTCTTCCACTCATCCTGATGAGGTTGTAGGCCCCTCGCAGGTCCAACTTGGAGAAAATCTTCACTCCACGAAGTCGGTCAAACAGTTCTGTGATCAACGGCAAGGGATATCGGTTCTTAACAGTGATGTTATTGAGTCCCCGATAATTGATACAAGGCCGCAGGGAGCCATCTTTCTTCTGCACAAAGAAGAATCCTGCCCCAGCCGGAGAGGAGGACTTGCGTTTGAATCCCCTCTGGAAGTTTTCCCGAATGTAGGTTGACATGGCTTGGGTTTCCGGCACCGACAGAGGGTAGACCCTTTCCCTGGTAGGACTGGTTCCCAGCAGTAGGTCAATCGGGCAGACGTAGGGGCAATGAGGCGGTAAGGTCTTGGCCTGCTTCTCAGAGAAGACATCCGCATAATCCCGGTATATCTGCCGGGCAGATCTGGCAGAGACCTGGAGGATGGTTGGGAAGAAGCGGAGCGCACCGGTGTGGTGCCATCAGACAAAGATTCCGGCAGTCAGGACCCCAATGCATAACCTCACCTGTCTTCCAATTGAGCGTAGGGGCATGGCGCTGTAGCCACGGAAGCCCCAACAGGATTGCTGAGGAAGATCAAGGTAGCACGTAGAAGGACATCTTTTCCTTGTGCAAGACTCCCACGTGGAGGGACACCGGCTTGGTCCTGTACCAAATGGCGTCACCAAGGAGCTCCCCTGTGACCGAGGATATCACCAATGGCTTCTCCAGGCCAACCACTGGAAGCTGATACCGGGACACCAGGGCGGAATGGATGAAATTTCTGGCAGAACCGGAGTCCAGGAAAGCAGGAGCCTGGAATACGTCCCGAGTCAGTCGTGATTTCCACCGGAATAGTAAGGCGTGGAGAGGATGAGTTCTCACCTGATGCCTCTCCAACATGGCCTAGGTGCGGGCATTTCCCAGACGTTGGGGACGAAGCGGACAGCCACTACGAAAGTGGTCTGGGCTGGCGCAGTACAGGCACAGCTTTTCAGCACACCGTGGGGATAACTCCTGCTCAGATATGTGGTCCTGATCCACCTGCATGAGCTCTTCCCCAGACGGAAGAGGAAACGGCAGTGGAGGCCTCTGGAACACCGGGGCTAGGCGTGGCAGATGGTGGGGTCGTACCAGGTCACGTTCTTGGCGAAGTTCTCTTGCCTCTCGACGAAGCGTACGTCTATGTGGGTGGCCAGGTGGATTAATTCACTTAAGGAAGACGGCAGATCTCTTGCTGCAAGGACATCCTTAACCCTGCTGGAAAGCCCTTTCTTAAAGGTGCGCACAGGGCGGCGTCATTCTAGGACAGCTCCGACACCAAGCTGCGAAACTGTACCGCATAGTCTCCGACCAAGGATTCGCCCTGGCGCAGGTTCAAAAGTGCCGTCTCCGCAGAAGATGACTGTGCTGGCTCCTCGAAGACACTGCGGAATTCTGAGAGGAAGGCCTGCAGGTCTGCAGTCACCAGATTGCTACTGTCCCATTGGGGTGTAGCCCCGGACAGCAAACTGACCACGAACGCCACCTTCGAACACTAAGTGGGGAACTGGGCCAGGTTAAGTTGCTGAGCTTGTTGTGCAATCTGCTGTGACTGCTGGGCAACGATAGCTGCGAGATCCGCATCGTCGGGCAGGGGTACTTCGGCCAGATCCATGGCCGGATCTTACTGTCACGGACGCGATAGTGGATCCACTGGACCACCGCAAGCGGTGGTGTAAGCCATGCCAAGGAAGCGGAATCTAAGTAGTTCCCAGTTTTCACCAGAGCCCGCCGCAAAGCGGGATGGACTTGCTGCGGCGGGAGTCTACCAGGTCGCTACCCCTGACGTGACTTGCTTGTGGTGGCAGCCGAGGTGTAGCTTAGGACAAAATCATAAGGCAGGCTCGTAGTCGGGGACAGGCGATAAGGTCAGGACAGGCAACAAAGGTTCGTGGTCGAGGGACGTAGGCAAGAAGGTTCGGTACACAGAATATAGACAAGACTAGAATAAACGCTTTCTCAGTAGGCAACAGGCATTAAAGATCCGGCGGGGAGTGGGCGGAAGCGCCCAGCTAATATAGAGAAAGGCGCTATTCGCAACAACGGTTCACTGTAAGCAAACATTTTGCTTATGTTTAATGAGCAAAGCCCCATGTGACACCTCCTCTACCAATCTCATCTACTCAACTAAAACACTTTGGGTGACATGTATGAAAAGAAGGCGCGTCAAAGTGAATTGTCCAGTCTCATTTTCAGTGTATAATGCCCCTGAATGTATGAAAGAGGTTTTTGTGCGATTATAAATGGAATCTAAAGTTCACCGCACCTCGCCTGTGTGTTTGGCGCATTACGGAACATAGGCGCATTAGTAATGCCCCAAACATGTATAAAGGCTACAGATAGGCTGGAAATAAGAGAAAAGTCATTAGAATAGCATGTCAGTGATAGAAACTATGGGACTGATCCTGCTTGGAGGACCACAGGTCCCAGCAATACCTGTGCTGTGCTGGCTCTTGCTGTATGTAGAATAAAGGGTGAGAGCAGGAAAAATACATTTCACATTTAAAGTAGTAAAAATTTTGAATATAAAAATTTGAACAACATAATTAATGGGTTTTTTAATGGAAAATTTGTTTTAGATTCTATTCATTTTAAATACATTTTGTAGGAGATATTTTTATATTTTTGGATATTATACATTTTATATTAATTTATATGATCATATTTTCATTAAATTAAAATAATATAGTTTTATATAGTTTGATAATTATAATAAGTTACTTTTTATTATTGCACTGGTGGAAGTTGAGAAATAAGGGACATTTTTGCCTCTTACAGCAAATCTATCTCCAATGCGACTCCTCAGGCTCAGGCAGAGCACATTGACATAGGTCTGCCTGTCCGAACAATAATGCGCCTGGTTTTGCCGAACCACATTCGTATAGGTGTCTAATATTGTGAATGTGATGCACCGCCCCCAGAACGCCCCCAGAATGCCCCCAGAACGCATTAGACATCATAGCCAGCTCAGTTAGGTGCATTGTACACCAGAAAAAGGGTGAACAACACTTTCATACATGTCGCCCTTTATGACAATTAGCATTTGGACAAGTAATGAACATATAGGTTCACTTATTTTTCAATTTCACTTACTTAATGTGTTGAGCTTAGTTAAAGTGAGTACTAGTTCTTCTAGAATTGTGACTTAGAAGTAGTCAGACCACATTTTATTAGTAATTGATGCAAAAATTTTTTTAATTCAAAAAGTTCACTTAATTTTACCTTAAAATTGCATATGGTATATGGAGGGACATAGCTGTGGAATACAGATTGCAGATTGTCCAAGCCAGTTCTTGGCTCCTCGGCACAGATGCCAATGTGTTTATCTTCCTAACTGCCATGCCAAGTAGCAAATTACTTTTGTCTGCCTGCACCAATGGGCATCCTGCTTTCAGCTATTTTTCCCAGGTTCCTTTAGAGCACTGACATGCTATTCTTCATAGATTTAAATGGCCGGTGGTAACCACTATTTGTGTTCTCCATTCATGGCTGTGTCAAAAACACAGAGTTGACTGCCCTCTGAATTTTGTTACAGTTGAACTTCCCCTGTACTGAAATTTTGCCTGTCTGACCACGAGTATCACCTGTCCCTCCTATATCATGGGGGACCACACTGTGGTTAGTGGTCAGGGAGTATCTATCAGCAAAGGGGGTTAAGCATGAATACAAGGTGCTCCTTAGAATCCACTCTGAAGCTCAACCTCATACCAATTCCAGATGGTACCCAAGGAATTCATCATGCTTGCTGCAGGTAGGCCTCCGTATAAAGTCAAGAGAATCATTAGATGTCAGGGCTGGGCGGCGCTCGGTCTGCAGGGAGCAACGTTCTGCAGCAGCTGATTTTCGACCCCACCCTGATACACATTCTGCTGGCAGCTCTGTGAGTGACAGAGGTCCAGCCACTCCGGACAGGGGGAGTGTCAACCATTCAATAGGAGGACACGGAGGCCGCTTCAATCAGCTACAGGGGCGGTATCCGGGAATCACATTTAAACTACCTGCAGGCTGAGTGCTGCACCTGCGATATTTCCTGGCTGCCTTCATACCTGTGCTTATTGCTTGTTTGTTTATCCGTGTACCTGACCTCGGCTTGTTTCCTGACCCTGTCTTACGTTCTGATTTTGTATCTTGCTCCCATTTGGCTTTTGACCTCGGCCTTTCAAAGTTTCTCTTTGGTTCCGATTTGTGGCTTGGCGTTTCTGATTAGTTTTGACCCGGACTGTCTGACTATTCTTTCTCCCGATGGCCCCAGCACTCTAGCAGCGCAGGGATTGTCGCCCAGTTGGCATCTGCCGCCTAGGGCAGCACGTCAAGTAGGCAGGAACAGTGGGCTGGGTTCCAGTCAGGGCTCACTGTACTTCCGTTGACGTGACACTAGACTTAAAGATTTTTATGATGGGTGAATCCTAATTCTAAGTAGTAAAAGTCTAAGGAGTCTAAATTGCTCTTACTTCTGATATGTGAATTCAGGGATTCTTAAGATTTTTTTTTCATGTGAAATATCCTGCTTTTTTCTCCTTAAGGCAGACTCTTGACCTTAATAATGCATGAATGCCGTATAGTTTCCACTGCACACGTTACAGCTTAGCCCGTCAGGAGTACCTTGCATAGACTCCCCAGTAGCTGGGGCTTGAGAAAGGAAGGAAACTATTCCGAAACGTCCCGTCGCTGCTTGGCAGCACGTAGCTGCACTCCACCACTATCGGCTCCTCATGTCTACATTTGGACAATAACTTTCCGAAATGAATGGAGAAAGTATCAGCTAAGTACTGCCACGTTATCATTGTGTTTACATTGCCTAAGGGGTCTGTCCATTGAACTATGCTATGCACCTGTTATAAACTATGACGTAAAGAAATGTCTATTGTTTAAACAGCCCTGGCGTGTGTTTGTAGTAGACTCTTGACCTTCTATAGACCTATATATAAATAGACTTTCTGTATCTTCTCTACGATTTTGAAGAACTGCCAGAAAAATGTGCAATAAGAACCAAACAGTGGTGAAGGAATTGTTGCTTCTGGGTTTTCCCTCATTGTACAATGTAAGATTTATTTTTTCTCCATTGTTCTCCTAATTTACATCATTATAACAAGTCTTAATGTCTTGCTCATCTTATTGGTGCAGATAAGCGCCCAGCTGCAGCTCCCAATGTACTTCTTCCTACAAAATTTAGCCTTGGCTGACATTTTTCTCACCTCCAATGTCATTCCTAAGATGTTACAAGTCATCCTGTGGGACGGGTCGTCCATCCTCTTCTCTGAGTGCTTGGCTCAGTTCTTTTTCCACAGCGTTGCTGGGATTGTTGAGTGTTTCCTCCTCACTGTCATGTCCTACGATCGGTATCTGGCGATCTGTTTTCCTCTACATTACTGTGCCATTATGGGTTTGAAGCTTCGGCTCCAGCTGGCTGCAGTCTCTTGGTTGCTGGGGTTCCTCTTTATGATGTTTGAGATGTTCTTTATATGGAACTTACAGTTTTGTGGATTAAACACTATTGACTTCTTCTTCTGTGACTTTGCACCTCTGCTAGAACTTTCATCATCTGATATTACCACTGTTGTTCTTGAAGATTTTATCTTCTCCATCCCGGTCATTATCATACCTTTCATTCTTACTCTTTTGTCTTATATCTTCATAGTTATCACAATCCTGAAGTTGGCCACCACATTTCAGCAGAAGAAGACCTTCTCCACATGTAGTTCCCATCTTAGCATTGTTTGCATCTATTATGGGACTCTTATTGCTGTCTATGTGGTTTCATCAGAAGGAACAAATCTTAATAAATTCCGATCCCTACTGTACATAGTGGTGACCCCATTGTTTAATCCCATTATATACAGCTTGAGAAATCAAGAGATCAAAAGTGCTATAAGGAAAGTTTTTCTGAAAAAAATACATTTCTAAGTTCATGTCTCTAAAGTTATGTCCTGTATGGAAAGATGTCCTGTATACAAGGATGTCCTGCATGAGAGGGTTTCCTGTATGGAGGGATGTTCTGTATGGAGGGATTTCCTCTTTGGAGAAGATGACATACAGTGAAGGAAATAACTATTTGATCCCTTGCTGATTGTGTAAGTTTGCCCACTAACAAAGACATGAACAGTCTATAATTCTAAGGGCAGGTTAATTTTAACATTGAGAGACAGAATATCCAAAATAAAATCCAGAAAATCACATTGTATAAATTATATAAATGTATTTGCACTTTGCTCAGGGAAATAAGTATTTGATACCCTACTAACCAAATCGAATTATGTGGTGTACTAAAAGGGGCATAGATGCACATGATAAGAACATCATTCTCCCATTAAACAAGTCACTGGTCAGACCACACTTGGAATATTGTTTACAGTTTTGGGCACCAGTGCACAGGAAAGACATTGTAAAGCTTGAACAGGTCCAAAGGTGGAAACAAAAATAATAAAAGGGCTGGGTGGACTGCAGAATGTATTCCGTAATGCTACATTCTGGTTTTAATACCGTATTACCATTTGAATTCTACACTTTGAATGGACACACAATGACTGAGGTATCAGAATGACCAGTGCACTCTAATATATTCTAAACACTTTTCCCTTTTCTATACCTAATTGAAGCTGTTTAATCCAGATATTCTTAAATGATCAGGTCCTGAGTCAGAACAAACCAACTAATAATCCCTCTGATATCCTTTGCAACAGACTCGCATGAATATATAGTCCTAACCATTTCTCCCTCCCTCTTCTTTATTTTTGGTCCTAGAAGGACTGTTTGGGACCCATTTTATGTATCTCTGCCTCAAGAATCTACCTTGATTTCAAAACTTCTTTATGATGAGCAATTCCTAAAGATTCATAGATGTTGACCCTTTAGTATATCACTTCTTAGGGCAGCGTGATAAATAGTATTCCAACATTTAGGGCTGCTCCCTGCTGTCAGTTTTCTCATGGCACTCGTGAGCCCTCTGGACTTGTTTCTTATGATCAAAGGAAACACAACTTATTTTGGTTGATCTCATATGGAAAATATAAATCTAGGATATTGATATTGAACTGTCTGACAAGTTAGATGTAATATCCCTTTTATTCAGTCCAAACAATGACTCAATTGTCAATGTCTCAGTAATGTACTAATATTACAGTATAGCAGACATGTAGATAACATGTCATTAGCACTGGGTGTTACCAGTGTATGTAGCTCAGAACACGGACCTGCAAACAAGGAGAGGAACATACGATTTACCATATATATTGGCACACAGCAAAGCTAGCTATAGACCAACAATGTCTTTTAGTTATATAAAAAACAAAGACATTCACAGTCAATTGTTCTACATTGGCACTACAAGTCTGCTGCTTTTGGGATAATCATTGACTCCTTTTTGTCTTTCAAACTACACATTCAAGCCCTCACCTCCACCTGCCACCTCCATCTGAAATATATCTCTCAAATATGCTCATTCCTTAACTTCGATACTACAAAAATGCTGGTCCATGCCCTTGTCGTCTCCCTCCTCGACTACTGCAACCTTCTTCTCTGCGCCCTCCCATCTAGCATTCGTACTTCCCTCCAACCTATCCTCAACTCTGCTGCCCGTCTTATCCACCTTTCTCCTCGCTACTCCTCTGTCTCGCCCCTCTGCTAATCTCTACAATAGCTACCCATTGCTGAGCAAATCCAGTTCAAGTTACTAACCATGACCTACAAGGTTCTCTGTAACCTCTCCATGCCATACATTTGTGCTTTAATCTATAGATACCTTCCCTCATGCAATCTCCATTCCTCACAGGACCTTCTTCTCTGCTCTCTCATATCAACTCCTCACACAAACGTCTACAAGATTTCTAATGGGTATCTCCCATACTCTAGAACTAAACTGCCCAACAACAACCCCCAAACCCTCCCTTCTCTCAAACCCTTTCCCCTGACCCTCATCTTCTGTCTCTTTCCACCTACCTTGTAGATTGTAAGACTTCGCAGGCAGGGTCCTCTTTCCCTCTGTACCAATTGGTAGTCACTTATAGTCACTAGAGATGAGCGAACCCTAAAAAAGTTCCTTAAGAGTAAAATGGATACATGGAAAAACTTAGAGAAGACAATTTGGCTCTAAGAGTCACAGAAGAAAAATTCAGAGGCTAAAATACTTCATTCCTTTCAATGGTTAAGTGAAAAGATGAGGGCAGCGAGCTTAGGGGGGTGCACGACGCTGCTACAGGACCCCTTTCACACATAAAAAGACGCCGTGATTGGTAATGGAACATGGTAACTGGCAGGAGCCCCATCATTTTCACCACCCAAGAACATTTTCATATAGTGGGGCAGCAGAACATCCAACGGGGAACAAAATTAGGGGAAAAAAAAAGGGATTTGGGAAAAAGATTTCTTCCTAGAAGGACTTTTCTAATAGTTTTCTTCTGCGGAGTGGCCCCCAAAAAAACCCCAAAATCCCCTTTCGGACACCAAATAAAATTTTCAAGACAAAATAAAATTGAAATAAATTTTCCAAAGGAAATTTGCTAAGGTGTCTTTGCAGTAGTGGACCCCAAAACAGCAAAATGACCTTTGGGCACTCAGAATAAAGGGGGAAAGATGCACCCCAAATATAAAAATCCCTAACATTGTGTTTGATCACCTAAGTTTTCTTACCCCCCCCCAACTAATTTAACTAGCTGCTACCGCCAAGGGTGCCAATACGGCGATACGGGTACTCTTGTCACAAGTTACTAGTGACTAGTCAGTGACATCGGCAACCTGGTCAACAAAATCGTCAGAGACCCACCTTGTTCATTTGATAATGTCAAATAATCCACTTTTCTCGGGGGAAACCCGGATACATTTGTCTTTATCACCCTACCAGCTGTGCTAAAGGGTGTTTTCGAAAAACGTGGCTGTTGGGCAGGGGTAAAATTCTATGGGGCCAAGAAGCTCGGCCTTTCATCCATTTTGAATACCCAAGTTTAATGGGTCCAGACCAATCCAAAAACTTTGGGGTTGAGCCGAGGTATCATACCAGGGTTTCTTAAGGCGGTCTTTGTGTGTCTGAATGCTGCCCTGCCCTGCAAGCGTTGGTGAGGTGGTAAAAAGTGAGTGAAACATGTCAACCACTACACTTCTGAAGAAGACGCAACAAATGTCTCGAGATTGTCAACGAGCACTGTCTCAAATTTCCACAGGTGTGGGAGAGTGGGTACAGGCCATAGATTAGAGGTCCAGTCTTCTGGTCGGAAGGGAAGGAACAGAGGATTCACCCCCTGGAGATTGTGTTACAGCTACAGCCTGTACCCCTCAGAATTATATTGCCAGATAGATCCCCAATAGATAGGTTAGTAGGCCTTAGGTAGGTAGGTAGGTAGGTAGGTAAGCAGTAAATAGGCCCCAGGTAGGTAGGTAGATCCTAGGTAGGCAGTAGTTAGTCAGGTTTCAATTAGACAGGCAGGCTACAGGTAGGTAGATTGGCAGTAGGCAGTATTTAGGCCCCCAGGTAGGTAGGTGGACCCCAGGTTGGCTGTAGGTGGGCCCCAGGTAGCTAGGCTATAGGTGGGGCACACATAGGTAGACAGGTAGGTAAATAGGCTATAGGGAGCCCCAAATAGGCAGGCAGGCTTTAGGTAGGCTATAGGGACAATAAAGGTAGGCAGTCAGGGTTTAGGTAGCTATAGGGGCCTAAATCGATAGGTAGGCAGGGTGTAGGTAGCTAAGGGGACCCCATATAAGTAGACAGGTAGGCTTCAGGGGGGCTATATAGGTAGGCAAGCTTTAGGGGAGGCTATACAGGCAGGTTTAGGGGGAGGCTATGTAGGCAGGCTTGGGGGGGACTATGTAGGCAGGCTTAGGGGGAGGCTATATAGGCAGGCTTAGGGGAGGCTATATAGGCAGGCTTGGGGGACTATGTAGGCAGGCTTAGGGGGACTATGTAGGAGGCTTGGGGGGGACTATGTAGGCAGGCTTGGGGAGACATATATGGCAGGCTTAGGGGGAAGCTATGTAGCAGGCTTAGGGGGAGGCTCTATAGGCAGGCTTAGGGGGGACTATATAGGCAGACTTGGGGGGGACTATGCAGGCAGGCTTAGGGGTGGACTATGTATGCATGCTTAGGGGGAGGCTATATAGGCAGGCTTAGGGGGAACAATGTAAGCAGGCAGGACAGGTAAAATGATAAATAGCTTACTTACCTCTCCCCACGCTCCCTCGATGCGCCGCGCTCAAGCCACTGTGTTCAGTGTGGGCGGAGCGATGATGTGACGTTATCACGCTGCCACGGCAGCACTGTGGGCCGGCGCCTGCTAGGCTTAAGGTTGGAGGCGCTCCTCTCTGCTACCACCGGGCAGTGCTGCCTTTGAATGCTAGGGCCAGAGGGCCCGGGCGTTCAGAGGCAGGATGCGCCGGGCCCCTCAGCTTCACGCCCGCCACAGTGAACTGTTATATTCACTGCCGGCGGGCACAGGAGTGGCATTGCCGGAGTAACAGATGTGGTAACAGCTGCCCCAGGGCCCGGGCCCCCTAAGAGCCCGGGCCCCATGGCAGCTGCTATGTTTGCAACCCTGGTAGTTAGGGCCCTGTATGATTCCCTAAGCTTGCTGTCCCTCTCTCCCTCTGTCTAATATATCTAGCAGCTTTTCCTGTGTAATATCGCTGCAGTGTGTTCAATACAGAGAATAAAGTAAAAATGGTGTTCAACAGGAAATACACTGACATACCCATAAGACGGTCATGTGAGCAGCAAATTAAATCCCTACACACTCTGTGGTGACTTTTTTTTACACTTCTCTGTGCTGTGCCATGATTGGCTGGTTGCCAAAACTGAAAGAAGCAGCTGAAAGTGTAAGCAAAAATGGTGCTTAACACATGTACAGAAAAAAGCTTGGTTCGGCTCAGGTTAGAAAAACCCGAGAAGTTCGACTCGAACCTAAATTTTCTTTAAACATTCCCAAAATACAAATTGTCACTATTGTACTTGTTGGACATATGTTACCGTGGGTACAGAAAGTATTCAGACCCCTTTACATTTTTTACTCTTTCTTTTATTGCAGCCATTTGGTAAGATCAATAAAGTTCATTTTTTGGTTCATTAATGTACACTCTGACACCCCCCCCCCCCATCTTGAAAGAAAAAAACACAAATGTAGATACTTTTGCTAAATGTAATTTATAAACAAGAAAAACTGAAATATCACATGGTCCTTAAGTATTCAGGACCTTTGTCCAGTATTGTGTAGCAAGCACTTTTGAGCTATTACAGCAATGAGTCATTCTTGAAGGATGAAACAAGTTTTCACACCTGGATTGGGGATCTCTGCATTCTTTCCTTGCAGATCCTCTCCAGTTCCCTCAGATTGGATTGTAAATGTTGGTGCGACAGCCATTTTCAATTCTCTCCAGAGATGCTCAATTGGGTTTAGGTCAGGCTCTGCCTGGGCAGGCAGGAATAGGTTCACAGAGTTGTTCTGAAGGCCACTGCTTTGTTATTTTAGCTGTGTGCTTAGGGGTCATTTGTCTTGTTAGAGATGACCTTTGGCCCAGTCTTAGTCCAGAGAGTTGAAGAGGTTTTTCTCAGGATTTCTCTGTACTGGCCGCATTCATCTTTCCTTCAATTGCAACCTGTCGTCCTGTTTTCCTAGTCTATTTTTTTTTTTTTTTTTTTTCTTCCATATTGTTCCATATATTTTTTTTTTTCCTGCCACACCCCATAGGCTGATGCTGCCCACAACCATGTGTCACCGTTGGATTGTATTGGGCAGGTGATAGCAGGGCCTGGGTTTTATCCACCACATACCTCTTCCAAATTAACACCAAAAAAGTACACTCTTCGTTTCATCAGACCAGAGAATCTTAGATTCTTATGTCTGGGAGTCCTCATGATTTTTTTGCAAAACTGTCTGGGCTTTCAGCTGTCTTGCCTGAGAAGAGGCCTCATCTGCACACTCTGCTATAAAGCCCCAAAATGGTAGCGGGCTGCAGTGACAGTTGACTTTGTGGAACTTTCTCCCATCTCTCTACTGCATCTCTGGAGCTCAGCCACAGCGATCTTGGGGTTCTTCTTTACCTCTCTCACCAAGACTCTTCTCCCACGATTGCTTAGTTTGGCTGGACGGCCAGGCTAGGAAAGGATTGTGGTAGTCCCAAACTTCTTCCATTTTAGGATTATGGAGGCCACTGTGCTCTTAGGAACCTTGAGTGCTGCAGAAATTCTTTTGTGACCTTGGCCAGATCTGTGCCTTGCCACAATTCTGTCTCTGAGCTCCTTGGGCTGTTCCATAGACGTCATGATTCTCATGTGCTATGAAATGCACTGTACACTGTGAGCTCTTATATAGACAGGTGTGTGCCTTTCCTAATCAAGTCCAATCAGTTTAATTAAACCCAGCTGGACTCCAATGAAGCAGTAGAATCATCTCAAGGAAGATCAGAATGAAATGGACAGCATGTGGTTAATTGAGTGTCACAGTAAAGGGGTTGAATTAGAGATGGGCGAATTTATTCTAAAGAAGTGGATATTCGTTTAGAATTTCAGGGAAAACTTCGGTTCGGACCGAAAGTCGAACTTTGGGGTCTTCGGGTGAAACGAAGGGATGCTTTTGACTTGATAAAGATGGCTGCGAGCACATGGCGCTACATGGGGCAAATGCACTCTGGGAGAAGGAAGGGCGTAGCCTGCATGACATGTGAGAGATGAAGCCAATCAGAGACCGGCGGATTTCTGTGAGTCACCGCACTATATAAGACCGAGGCTGCGCCGCTGGAGCTCAACACTCCTCTCACGGTATGACAGGGAAGGTGCTGCTGGGGTGATAGCGCTTTCTGAAGAATGTTTTTTACAGCGATTTCTGTGGGGTGTCTCAGCTTGTCTCAGAGATTTTCTTGAATGTTCTATCTGATTTTTTTGGGGTATTGGATCTGAAATCAGGGTGTGCGTCACTGCAGCTGCATTATAACATTCAATATCCAGTGGGCTCTAAGCCAGTTCCTGTTGTATTCATTTAAAGAAACAGCGTTTTTACCAATACAAATACCACTTTTTTGGCTGCTGAATTCTATTGCTGAATTTGCATCCAGGGGTTATTAAGCGTTGTTTTGGCTGGTGTGGCGACAAAAATACACCGTCTTTTTCAACGCCAAATAATATATATTTTTTTTTTGTAGCCTAATTAAAAAGCAAGGTAATTACAAACTGTATCTCTTGTTGTGTCGGCGAGAGAAAACAGCAATTGTAACACGCTACTAGGTTTGTGCGGCTCAATTCTTATTGCGCAATTTACATTCCAGGAGTTAATTAGCGTTGTTTTGCTGGTGTGCTGACAAAAATAAACGTCTTTTTCAACGCCAAATATATTATATTTTTTGTAGCCTATTCACAAGCAAAGGCTATTACAACTGTATCTCTTGTTGTGTGGCGTAGAAACCACGCAATTGTAACACGCTACAAACGGTATTTTTTTTTTTCTAAAATCTTATCAACAAACCAAAAAAAAACCACAAAAATGCAATTATTAAAAAACTTTAATTTTTTTACTAACCAAATTAACTTTGTGGGCTCAATTCTTTGGCGCAAATTTACATCCAGGGGTTATTAAGCGTTGTTTTGCTGGTGGGCTGACATAAAATAAACCGTCTTTTTTCACGCCAATTATATATATATTATTTTTTTGGTAGACTAATTCAACAAGCAAAGGCTAATTACAACTGTATCTCTTGTTGTGTGGGGTAGGAAAACACGCAAATTGTAACACGCTACTAGTTTGTGCGGCTCAAATTTCTTTGGCGCAATTTACATCCAGGGTTAATTAAGCGTGTTTTGCTGGTGTGCTGACAAAATAATAAACGTCTTTTACAACGCCAAATATATATATATTGTTTTTTTGTAGCCTAGATTCACACGCAAAGGCTAAATACAAACTGTAATCTCTTGTCGTGTGCGTAGAAAACACGCAATTGTAACACGTTACAAAAGTACTAGTTTGTTGCGGTCAATCTTTGGCGCAATTTAATCAGGGTTAATTAAGCGTTGTTTTGCTGGTGTGCTGACAAAAAGTTAAAACCGTCTTTTTTCAACACCGAAAATATATACATTTTTCTTGTAGCATAATCACAAGCGAAGGTTAATTAAGCTGTTTGTGCTTTTACATTTAGTAAAACTCACAGTGCTTGTAAACGGAAACATACAAGTAAAAATTTTCCTGGCCATGTGTGGAGCGCAATTTATATCCAAGGGTTACCCAAGCTTGTTACTGGGTTCATTTGGAGTCAAAAACAGGGAGTATATTTATCATAATAACAGATAGCTTCATCAAACAGTGTCTGTCATTTTAGAACAGAACAGTATGTCAACAGGAGAGGTGGAAGGCTCTGCAACTGCGAGTGCAGTGGCACAAACTTTCTGAAACGGGCCCAGGTCGCAGCCACAGCAAGGGACGTCGCAGCAGGGGTCACTGGTGTCGACCACAACTGCCGTGTCATCTAGCGGCCGTGTGTTGTTCAGCAAACCCAAGGTTCTTGATTGGTTGGACTAGGTCATCCTCTTCCTCCAGATGACATCTGCAACCCCAGCAAGAGTCGGTGGGAACCTCAGCACAACACTTAGTTGGCATGGCCCGGGAGCGGGTCAGCGGCCCTCACCTGTCCTTCAGCCCGCTCTGTCCCATCCAGTTCCCTCAGCCAGGGACTCTATATGTGGTCTGGGCTCAGCGCCACTATATAGGAGGGATGACAATTTGAGGAGGGCAGTCGAGCTACGTGGCAGCGAAGAAATGGGCCAATATCCCCGCTTCTTGCAGTAGGCGGCAAAGTATAGATGTGGAGAGTGGCATGGGAGGTCATGTGGTGAGAGGTCAGCCTCGGCTTACCAAGACCGGTGATGAGGACAGTAGTGACGATGAAACACAAATAGATGATGATGTAGCCGACCGCACTTGGGAGCCGGGTGAAGCAAGGGCTTCATCATCGTCAGGAGAAGAGGGCGTCAGCTTGCGCGTCAGGCAGCGGCGCAGCCAGCAAGTGGGTTGTGTGGCCGTGAGTCAGCAGGGTAGCAGCAGTGTGAGGTCGGGAGCCAAGCGGCCACGGGGTAGAAAACCCGCTTCGCAGGTCCAAGACAGTAGCGGCACAGGGGCTCAGCGAGGCAGCGGCGGCAGTAGTCACTCAGTGCGGAGCGTTGGCGGTAAAATCAGCTACTCGGCGGTGTGGCAGTTCTTTGCTAAGACACCGGAGGAGCCGAATATGGGTATATGTAGAATCTGTGGGCATAGATAAGCGTGCCAGGAGCTTTTACGTTGGCATCAACGGCCTCGCGTCAACACATGCAGCGTCCACCATCCGGTGTCTGGGAGATACGTGCTCAGAGTGGTGGTCCATCCTCGCTGCAGCAGCAGCACGGCCAGTGGGCGACGCATGCCTATTCAGCCAGTCAAGCTCCACCACCTCTGCAGAAGGCAGCTGTTTTTTCTCTTTGACATCCTCTCCCGGTCCAGATGCCTCCTGCCCTCGCTACTCATGCGCCACAGTCGTTCAGAGAGGCGATTGTAAAGAGACAACAGTATGCGCAACCATCCTAAGTCAGCAGCTGACTCGTGGCTCCTGTCCAAGTGTGTGGTACTGCAGTCCCTCCCTTTCCAAATGTGGAACTCTGCACCATTCAGAGAACTAATGCTTGTGCCGACCGAGATGGAGAGTTCCATGCCGTAATTTCTTTTCCAAAAAGGCATACCAACACTTCATAAATATGTAGAACAAAAGTTGGTCAGTCCTTGAGCTTATCGGTATTGTTCAAGTACACGGCAGCGCGACTCTGAGCTGTACTACGGTCAGGCCCAGTACATTCCTTTACGCCCACGGGTGAATGTGCTTCTGCCCATGCACACCAACAACTTGGACAGAGACGCCGCTTTCTCCTCCACGTTGTCAAACTGCTGCGACCCTGCGCCATTGTCCGCCTCCTCCTCCTCCACCACCACCACCATCGTCAACCTCCACAAGTACTGCTCCATCATACCACATGTGTAGGGCACACGGTGTCACGCAAGTTCTACACCTAGCTTGCCTCGGCGAACGAAGTTCACACAGGGAGGAACTGCTTCCGCGTATGCAGCAAGAAATCGATGTGTGGCTTTCTCCGCGGCCACTGCAAATCGGAACCCATGGTGACGGACAATGGGAGAACAATGGGTGTCCGCGCTGCACCGATGAGGGAATGGTCCATGCCCCTGCATGGCGCACGAGTTCAATCTGGTTGTAAAAAGGTTCCTGAGAGTCTTCCCCGATCTTCAGAACATTCTGAAAATGGCCAGCGAAACTTGGCATGCACTTTACCATTCGTACAAATCCTGGACACACTCCTCGAGTTGCACGGTCAGAAAAGGCTCCCCAACACGCTCTATATGCGACTGTTTCCACCCCACTTGAATTCCAGCCTGCACAGTTACCGACTGTATGAACAGAGAAAGCCATAACGATTTTTTGAGGATCCAGCAGACAGAAGTACTCCCTGTGTAACTTTGATGTCAGCCAGTGGCAGCTCATGCGTGACACCTGCCGTTTGTTGAGGCCATGCGAGGAGCCACGTTATTTGTCAGGTCCCAGGACTACGGATGAATAACTCCATCCCACTGTCTTCATGTCATGGAACAGATGCGAAAAATCTGTCCTGGGCAGGGGACTGAGATGTGGCGACTACATCTCGTGGCCACATGAGTCCGTGGGGACTGAAAGGGAGGAGGAGGAGGGAGGAGGAGGACATTTGAAGCAGAGCATTGTCTGGGTTGAAATGAGTGGATTTTCTACCCAGGTGACGAAAAGTATAGGAGGAGCAGGAGCAGCTGGGGAGGTGGATGGAGAGAGGAAGAGAGGCAGAAGACTCCCAACACCGTGCAGTATACAGTGGAAATGGAGGCAGGGAGCCCCTCGAGTCACTGTGCAAGATGTCCCGCAGCCTGCTTATTTGCCTGGCTAAGTGACAGCCGCATATCATCATCCGGCAGAGGGATGACTTCTGGCTGTTTATCTCCACCCTATTGAGCCTCTCTACGGTCCAAATGGACCTTTTTCCCAGCTATCTGAGAGGAAACAAACACAAATACTCTAGGGAAATCTCCGTAATCATTTGGCCGCTGCTATGTCGGCACTCGTCCCTCTCTCTGACAGGTCTGACCGGGGGTCCTCAGCGCTCACGTACTACTGCCGAGGCTGCTGGGGGAAGGTGGGGTAGGAGCAGTTACCAGCTCCAGCACAGTAATCCTAATCGGATCCTAATGAGCAGCTTCCTCACCCGCCTAGATAGGAGGGCAGTCACCACAGCAGCAGCAGCAGCAGGCCATGGACATTCCCTGAACCTACAGGTTGTGGCCTACATGGACAGCACTCTGCCACCCCAGTTAGAAGATCCGCTGACTAACTGGCAGCCAAAACTGGAGTGGTGCCGCAACTGCCGAGTTTGCAGTGGAGAAGCTGTCCTGCCCCGGCCAGTAGTGTGGCAGTCAGAGCGGGGTGTTGCAGTGCGGCGGGGGCCATCGTTTACCCCAAGGAGAACCCTTGTCCACGGGAAATGTTGAACGACTGACCTTTTCAAGATGAATCAGGCGTGGATCGGCCAGGATTCCACACACCAATCCTTGACGTCAGTCTGGGTTCAAACTACCTGCCTCAGCCACTATTCTGATGCCGCCACCCGCTGATGCCACACATCTGGCTGAAGTTTCTCCATCTGCCTACCACCGTCTTTACCAGGACGGTATTGCACCCACTCCTCCAACAGCTCTGTCCATTGTGCCCACTCTAGTGCTCATAGCTGCTGCTGCTGTTGCTGGTGCCGTGACATCCACACTGTGTCATTGTGCCACTCTGCGTCCTGGTACTGTTTGCACCTCCCGAATTCATTGTGCCCCTCTGACCTCATGCTTGTTGCTCCTGTCATCACCTCCACTCTCTGTCAAATGTGCCCACTGCCTTGACCTCATGCAGCTGCCGCCCGTGACCTCCGCTCTCAGTCCATTGTCCGCTCTGTGGCCTAATACTATTTTTGCCACCTGCAGATGTCATTGTGCCTCTCTCTGACCTCTGCTGTGGCTCCTTCATCACCTCCACTCTCTTCATTGTGCCATCTGCCAGACCTCATTGCTGCTGCCGCCGTGACCTCCGCTCTCATCCATGGTGCCCGCTCTGTGCTTATACTATTTTGCCACCTGCAAATGTCATTGTGCACTCTCTGACCTCTGCTGTTGCTCCTTGTCATCCCTCCACTCTCTGTCATTGTGCCACTGCTGACGCTCATGAGCTGCTGCCGCCGTGACCTCCGCTCTCAGTCATTGTGCCGCTCTGTGTCCTAATACTATATTGCCACCTGCAGAATGTCCATTGTGCCACTCTCTGACCTCATGCTTTGCTCCTGTCATCACCCCACTCCTGCATTGTGGCCACTGCCTGACCTCATGCTGCTGCCGCGTGACCTCGCTCTCTTTCATTGTGCCGCTCTGTGGCCTAATACTATTTTGCCCACCTGCAAATGGTCATTGTGCCACCTCTCTGACCTCATGCTGGTTGCTCCTGTCATCACCTCCCTGCTCTTCTTTGTGCCACTGCCTGACTCATGCTGCGCCGCCGTGACCTCCGCCTCAGTCATTGTGCCGCTCTGTGGCCTAATACTTTTTTGCCACTGCAAATGTCATTGTGCCACTCTCTGTACCTCATGCTGTTGCCTTTTCCTCCCTCATCACCTCCACTCTCTGTCATGGCCACTGCCTGACCTCATGCTGCTGCCTCCGTGACCTCCGCTCTCAGTCATTGTGCCGCTCTGTGGCCTAATACTATTTTGCCACCTGGCAAATGCATTGTGCCCACACTCTGACCTCATGCCTGTTGCTCCGTGTCAGTCACCTCCACTCTCTGTCATTGTGTCCACTGCCTGACCTCATGCTGCTGCCGCCGTGAACCTCCGCTCTCATCATTGTCCGCTCTGTGGCCTAATACTGTCTTGCCCGCCTCCATAATGTCATTGTGCCACTGTCTGACCTCATACTGCTGCCGCGTGACCTCCACATGTGTGATGTGCACTCTGGCCTAATACTGTGGTTTGCCGCCTCCATAATGTCATTGTGCCACTGCCTGACCTCATACTGCTGCCAGCCGTGACTCCCACTGTGTGATTGTGCCACTCCTGTGGACTAATACTGTTTTTGCACCTCCAGAATGCCAATTGTGCACAGTCTGATCCTCATACTGCTGCCGCCGTGACCTCCACACTGTGTGATGTGCCACTCTGTGCCTAATTACGGTTTTTCCCCTCCATGATGTCATTGTGCCACTGTCTGACCTCATACTGCTGCCGCCGTGACCTCCACACTGTATCATTGTGCCACTCTGTGGCCTAATACTGTTTTGCAACCTCCAGAATGCCATTGTGCCACTGTCGACCTCAACTGCTGCCCGCCAGTACCTCCACACTGTGTGATTGTGGCACTCTGTGCCCCAAATACTTTTTTTTCCGCTCTCCATAATGTCATTGTGCCACTGTCTGACCTCATACTGCTGCCGCCGTGAATACCCCCCCCCCCTCCACACTGTTAATCATTGTGCCACTCTGTGCCCTAATACGTTGTTGCCACCTCGCAAAAGCCATTGTGGCCACTTCTGACCTCATACTGCTGCCGCGTGACCTCCACACTGTGTGATTGTGCCACTCCTGTGCCCCTTATACTGTTTTTCACGGCCTCCATAATGTCATTGGCCACTGTCTGACCTCATACTGCTGCCGCCGTGACCTCCACTCTGTTTCATTGTGCATCTCTGTGGCCTATTACTGTTTTTGCCGCCTCCAAAATGTCATTGTGCCTTTTTTTTTCTTTCTTTTTTTTTTATTTTGTTTTTTTTTTTTTGGGTGTTTTTTTTATTTTTTTTTTTTTTTTTTTTTTTTTTTTTTTTGTTGTGTGTTTGGGGCGGGGTTTTTGGTTGGGGGGGGGGGTTTTTTTTTTTTTTTGTTTGGGGGGCGGGGTTTTTGGGGGGGCCGGACCTTCATACTGCTCCGCCGTGACCTCCACAACTTGTATTGTGCACTCTGTGCCTAATACTGTTTTGCCACCTCCAGAATGCCATTGTGCCACTGCCTGACCTCATGCTGCTGCTGCCATGACCTCCACACTGTGTGATTGTGCCACTCTGTGGCCTAATACTGTTTTGCCGCCTCCAGAATGTCATTGTGCCACTGCCTGACCTCATGCTGCTGTGGCTGCCGCCGTCACCTCCACACTCTATCACTAATGTTGCCACCTGAGCTCTCAGCTTGTTTTTTCCAGCTTTCGCTAGCATGACTTTATCAGGCTACATTCCCGCTTGAGTTTTTTGGTCAGTTTTGCCTTAAGTGCCCAGGGAATTTTTTAGTCAAGCTATTCTAAGAGCGGCGGAAAGTCATGTGCGTGTCATACTAAAAAAACAACATTGTATGAAGCCCAAAACCAAGCTCCCTCTGCATATTTAAGCATGGCACAACGTTCTACAGCCCCCTTTGCAGGCTCTGGGCAGCCTGGAAATAGCTGTTTTTTAACGTGATTCGTGCCGAAGTAATTCGGACCGAAACGAATTTTGTCGGAAAATTCGGCGAAGTGACCGAACCGAATTTTTGAGAAATTCGGCCATCTCTACTCATATATACAGTAATCTACTAACTCCAGTAAGGGATCCCCAGCATTCTTCTTGGGCAGTCATCCCTAATCTAATGAACATAGAACACACAAGGTTTCCCTGTGATACCCTCTGCAGGGAAGACTCATTGTAATCATATCCCCCGGCAATTCTCCAAGCTGAGTAAGCTACAAATGTGACTAAAAAGTGTGTAAAACATATAAAAAAATAAATACTGAATGTGTTGTGAGGCATGTGTTCCAGCTTTTTGGTACAAATGATGCAAGAATTCTGGTGCATTGTCTGGGACCTGCACCTATCTTGACCAGACTCAAGTTCTCTTGTGCAGGAAAGCTCAGTACAGCCTAGCACACCCGATCTTGCTAATACACCATAAATGTTTCAGATGGGAATATCCCTTTAAGAATGGGCCTCCTCCTTATGTCTCATTGCTTGTTTGCCTCTTTTGATTACTTGTGTGCCATTTCCCTAGTTGCAAATGTGTTGGCATAATATAAATAAAGACATAAATATTTAATCTAATTATTCATTTTGTGCTGGAGCAAACAATTCCCAGCACATATATAGCCTGTTTCCCCGAAAATAAGACATTCCCCGAAAATAAGACGTAGTGAATTTTTTTTATGCAATACAGAGTTTGGCTGCTTATGCTGAGGTTTGTGATGAAGTCACTACAGTATATTAACACATGCTGATTTTTGTTCAACTATAAATGTGAATTCTTGTTCATGGAAAAACAAGAAATCCACTAAAAATACGTCTTAGCGTGTCTTTAGGAGCAAAAAATAATAAAAGATGCTGCCTTATTTTCAGGGAAACAGGGTAGCTAATCTGAGCTTTAAAGGGGTATTCCAGACTAAAACTTTTGCCACCAAGTAATACCCTGGCCCTTTCATTCCCCAGACTTGAACTCAATTGATCATCCTTGATGGTCGTGTTGGCTCTATGGATCCCTCCAGCAGTTGTGGGATTACTGGTCTTGTTTCCACCTATTCCATAGACTTTGAATATAACAGCAGTATGCATGTTCTGACACTTCTCCATTCAAACTCTCAATCATGCAGCTGGGTGGTGGAGGGTCTTCCTTTCCAGGACTCAGTGGGTTTCCTATAGAGAGAGCTGGGACCCGCCTGTATCAGACTTTGATGGCATTTTTATTATAAAAGTCAAAGAAAAAATCTGGCGATTTTGGGAAAAAAGAGGGAGGGGGAAATTTAATTTAGAATCGGGGGTTTTCCAGAATCGGTCCCTTCCTCTGGCTATACTCCACTGTATCTAAAGTCTTCAATAATATTCTGGACCGCGACCCGGAATTTTAACCTAATTGAGATGGACCGGCCCAATGGGGCCCTGCAAACCCCTTTTGAAAAGGACACCCAGACCTAGGGACTTTAGTCTTTGCCGGGGTTTCCCTTTTCTATTTTTAAAGGAAAAAATTCCTTCAAAAGGCCCGCTCACCCCGCTCCTTAGCAATCCCAAGACACCAGTTACAGATTTTCCCCGGATTTTTGTCTCTTTCATCCCTGGCACAGCGAAGCTATGCTAAACCCATTTTTAAACACCCGGGAAGGGAAAAAACACCCCCTTACAGATGGGGGTTTCCTTTTGCGTTATTTTTAAACCCCGGTCTGAGGCACCTAAAAACCTTGCGCATCCGGGGGACTTACCTTCTTTTGTGGGGGGGACTTACAATTTCCCTGATGTCTCGCTGCCGGACGGGGCCCTTCTTGCCCCCCTCCCAAATTTGGGGGGGGGGGGGGGAAAGGGTGGGGGATGGCTCTCTCCTCCTGCCCCGGGATGTCAGGGCCTTCCCCCCAGAGGGCCCCGCTCTAAAAGGCCCCCGCTAAACATAAAGTTTTAGGGGACTCAACCCTTCAGCTTTCTTGTTGCCCTATATTTTAAAAGGCCAGTTGGCTAGATGTGCAAAATAGGGGGTTTCCCCTTTCTTGGGTCACCCCTGCCTCTTTGGTTTTTTTCCACCCACATTAATCTGTTCCCTGTTTAGGTACAGGGTTTTTCCCCCCCTTTATTGCCCTTTGGTTAAAAATTAGTTTTGGTTTTCTTTTAAAAAAAGGGCTTCGATCTTTAAATTGTTGGGGAGCATCTTTTTGGCATCCCTGCCTTAGGCACCCCCCAAATTGGGTTTGGACTCCCTTTTGGCCCACATGTGGGCCACCGGGCCCTTTTCCCGGGTTTTTTAGGAATGTCGGGTAGTTTTTCTATGGGGGGGGTTTTTTTTGGGTTTTTATCCTGTGTTTTTCTATTTTGCCCCCCCCCCTGCTTCTCTTTTTTGCCCGCCCCTTTCCCCCTTCCCACTACCCCCCCCCGGTTGTTGGAGACAAATCATATGTATATCTCTCAAGCAAAAATGGGGGACCTTAACCCTTGTACCCTTCAACGCCAAGGGCCTCAAAATGCAGGAAAGGGTTCCCAAAATTTTTTATCATTTTCACCGCCAAAAAGCCCCAAATTGTGTGCCTCCAGGAGCCCACATTTAAAAAAACAAAACCATGCCCCCTTAATAAAGGGTTTGATTTTTTTCCTCAGTGGCTTTTGCAAACTGCCCCTATCCAAGCTAGGGGGGGGTGGCCTACCCAAATCCATAAACCCCTGGCCCCCCCCGGGTTATGGGACTGCATCTCTGAGGGTTGGGGCCAGATTATCTCTTTTTTAATTTTAATATTAAAGGGGGCATGATTTCCCGATTGTCAACGTATATGCTCCGAATAGGGAAAGGTTGTTTTCTTACGGGAAGGGCCCTGGGAAGAGTTACACCCCCGGGGCCTAGGGGGCACCGTCATTTTTTTGTGGGGATTTTAAACCCTTCCCCTCGATTCCAAACTCTTGTTTAATTCTTTCTGGGCGGGCCCCTCCATAGCATACTCAGTATAAAAAAAATTTCAAGAAACCCCTTCTTCAATTTCAGGGGTTTAGAGGGGATGGGGGGCTTCAGCATCCATCCGAAAAGGGTTTATATTTTTTTCTCACCGCCCCAATAATCCCTATCAGGATCGATTATTTTTCTCCTTAAAGATGGGGGCCCTTCCATGGCTCAGTCTTCCTCGATAGGCAATGTGTTATGGTGGGGGACCATGCGCCGATCTTTCTCTCCCTACAGTCCCTTTCTTTCCGCTCAAGCTAAACCCTTTGGGAGGACTCAATGAGTCCCTGTTTTGGCCCCGGTTTTTGTTTGGGGGGCCCCAAGCTGACAGTTGAGATTTTGGGTCGGCCCCTTTCCGGACCCCACCTCAGCTTTCTAAAAGGGGGAAGGCATTTAAATGGGGTTCCTTCGGGGGCATTTGTCAAGCATGGTAGTCCCCTTTAAAAAAAAGCCCGTTTCGACCGCGTTTCCCCGCGGGGGCCTGAAATAAGGAAACCTCCCCTTGAGCTTTTGCACAAACAAGCCCCCCTCTGAAAAAATTTTTGCTGCAGGTTTTTTGCTGTTGGTTTGGGTTTGGGAGGTCCTTTTTTATGTTTGGGGCCCTTTTGGGGCGGGACTCCTGCGGGCGGGTCGTAGTAGGTTCTACGAAAAGGGTTTAACAAGAGCGGGTGATTTCCTGGCGAGAGCCTTTGGGAATAGGACAGCACGACCCCGGCCCACAGTATTAAAGATAGCGGGGGTAATTGGTGAAATTTCCATTCAGGATCGGGGGTTTTTAAATTCCAGTCCTTCTTTTTTTCTAAGCTGTAAAACCTTCCAGTTGACAGACCCCGGGTCCCCTTTCCTCGGGTCGGGGGCCCTCCCCCCCTTTTAAAAAACTCTAAGGGGTTGAGGTAATCCAGAAGCTGGGGGAAAAGGGCCCTTTCTCGATGGAGGGGTTGGGGGTCACCCAATTGGGGACCCCCCTAGGGGGGGAAAAACCCCCGGGCCCCCCTGAGGGGGCTTCCTGGCAAATTTTTTAAAGATTTTTTGCTCCCCGCTTTTTCCCCCGGTCCTTTTTGGATCCCTTTAAAAACACTGCCCTCAGAGTCTTCCCCCTTCCCGGGAGGGGGCCTCCCGGCCCATTTTCGTATTTTTGCCAAAACCAGGAAAGGGGAACCCACAGGTTTTTGAAGCAGCTATAGCCCGATATCTCTATCAACTTTAGACCTTAAAATCTATGCCAAGCTCTTAGAAAAACCCCCCCTTAAACCCCCCTTTTTCCCCCAAAATGATCCACCCGTCAGGGGGGGGTTTCACCCCGGGGCGTGAGGCCAGAGTAATACCCTAAAAAACATTGGACATATTAAAATATGCAAAAACTTCTTTGGGGGGGTCCCAATTATGACCCTTTGTCCCTTACCCCGGGAAAAAAGGTTTGATAGGGATCTTTGGGGATTTCTCGGGACCGATCCCCTAAAAAAAATAGGGGGACCCCCCCCCAAAAATTTTTTTTTTTCCTTTAAATACGGGAATTTTCCCCCAAAAACCCTTCTGAAAAAAATCAAGATCAAGGGTTTGCCCTATAAAAACTCCCTTGAAAAAATAATGGCACCAGGCAGGGTTTCCCCCCCTTTATCCCCTTTTACTATAATTCTGATCGGGGAGCCCCTTTAACGGGCCCCGCAGTGCGACCCAAAACCCAGACATAAAGGGGTAAAACTTTGGGGGGGGGGGGCATGGTTTGAATGCTCGGCCTTGCAGTTTATCTGTTAAATCTATTAGGGGCCCCTTTTATCCCCCTACCCTCTTTGATGTCCGAGCTGGAAAAATTTTTAGCCCCCTGGCCCCAATTACAAAATTAATTACTAAAAATCTGAACCCCTGAACTTTTCCCCTTGATCAAGCCTCCCCAGTCCTTTAAAATTTCTAACTTCCCCTTCCCCGGGCCCTGGAGGGGGGGGGGGGTCTCATTTTCGGGGGGACAAAAAATTTCCCCAGGGATCTAGCGAAAATTTTGAGTGAAAATTTTTTTTCCCTTTGCTACCCAAAGGGTTTCACGGTATTGGGGGCTGGGGGCAGGGCGGATTTCGTGGTTTGGTGGGGGCGAACATTAAAAAATTTTTCCACCCTTCCCAAAAAATTGCTATACCTGCTTCGGGCCCGGTTTCCCGATCCCTTGCCCTCCTCCTTTGGATGAGGCTCCATCGAAGTTTCACTGGTTCCTGTGGGCGAAGCCCCCCGGCCCAAAATCAAAAGGGGGATTAATGCCCCGGGCCCAAAAAAAACGGGGGGGGGATTTGGGCTTCCCTTGATGCGGTTGTACTCCCTAGAAACCCAGCGTTTTCCCCGGTTTTTGGGGATTTGATCCATCCCCCCCAAAGGAAAAAATCTGGGTTATATATCGCCGCAGCCCTCTCCCCGGCTATACTCCCCCTTTCCCGTGGGCACAAAACCCTTTCATCTCGAGACCCCAAATTTTTGGGCCTTCAGCGCAGCCCATACGTTTTTCCATTATACTGGGGTTTAGGGTCCCGTCCTTTATTGGGACTTAACGGGCCCCCTTTTCCCCTTATTTGGGGAAAAACCTTTTTATTTCCTAAAGGATTCAGGGGGGTTTCTTCCTGGGGGTTCTAAGCCCAACCCGCTTCTGCAATACGGGTTTCGGGCCCGGGGGGGCTTAAAACCCCCTTTCGGATCTGACCCGGCCCTTTCCCCCCCTTTTCCCCTAGGAAACCTTTTTGGGAATACTGCAGCTTCGGCACTTCTTTGCCTCTGTCAAACGTTTTAAGAGGGGTTCTCTTCGAGAACTCTCACCGTTCGAGAGAATTGTGTCGGTCCGGGCGTTCCCAAAGGGATTTAAACTCCTTGGGTTTTTTCAAGGGGGCGGTCATCCTTTGTCAGGATCTCCCCATTTTTCTGTAAAGGGTTGGGAGAAAGAGCTTCGGAGGACTTTCTGCCCTTTAACAATGGGAAAGGGAAAATTGGGTTTTTTTCTCATCATAAAGGAGTGATAGCCTGGAAAGCGCCAGGAAAAAAAGTTTTTTTATACTTCCAGGTGGTTTCAGAGTGCCGACTTTGCTTTATAAGTGGTTTTTTTAATTTTTTTCCCAAGGACACCCGCTGGGGAAGGGGGGGAATCGGAGGGGAGGGTTTCCTTTTCCCTATTGGTGGGGGTTTCCCCGGCCTTACGGCCCTTTTGGAAAAGGGGGCCTTCGGCTATTTTCGGATTTTTGCGAGGTTTTCCCTCCCGGGCCGCCAGAAGCAAAATCCTTTTTTTTTTTGGCCCCTTTTTTGCAATTTCCCCTTATTTAAAAAAAACTTTGATAAGGGCATCTTTACAGGCGGGGAAAAGACGGTTATTCCCCCCTCGCTGGGTTTAATCCTTTCTCCTCCGTCCATGCCGGAATGGGTGGGGGAGGTATCCTCTAATTATTGTATGGAGGAGTGATCGGGCCCCTCCCCGAGGGGGGTGATTTTAAAATACTGCAAACTTGGGGGCCCTGGACCCCCGTATCAGTCCTCCAGGGAATTTCGGGCCTCTTGGGGGGAAAGATATGGGGGGGTTCCCCTCGGTTTGTTGTTGGGCCCTTGGCGTTTTTTAAGCTTTTCCTTTTGGGGGGGATCCTCCCGTTTTGTTGCCCTTTTTTTGGACGTTTTTGGGGTCTCCCCCGGGGGTTTGGTGGTGGGACCCCCCCTTTTTTCCCTTTCCCCCCCTTTTTTCCTTTTTTTTTTCCCCCCCTGTTTAAAAAATTTTTGGAGTATTTAGGGGCCTTTTTTGGTTAATCAATGTCTTGGGCCTCTTGTCCAATGGTGGGTGGGGAGTCTGGGTGGCTCCCTCTCTCGGGGGATTTTGGGGCGCGTTTTTTGTTTTGTTTTTGCTGGGCCTGTTATTCCCAGGCGTAGTAATTTAAGGCCCCATTTGATGTTTTGATTATTTACCCCCTGGGGCTCTCCAAAATTTTCTTATTGTAGGCCTTTTTTTCACCCTTTTTCGTGCCTTTTTTTTATATGTTTATTTTAAAATTGGGTTTCCCAAAAAAAAACTTATTATAAGAAGAAGTACTACTGCTTCTGTGTTGTATGAATCGGGAAAATTTAGTCTTGTGCCTTCTTTTTTTAAAATGGGCCCACCAAAAAGGTTTTTTTAGTTTTTTTCCCCGTTAAAAAAAAATTTTATATTATCAAGATGGTCGTCTCTGGGAAAACTGTATAGCAATAAACCTAATACAGCTCAGTTCAGACTCTGTACACTGCTCACAGGGTCAGTGTGCACAGCTATGTTAAGTGCATGAGCCCTAATTTAGAATATCTGCAATTTTTTATTTTTTTTGGGGCGACATCCTAAAGAGGTTTATAAAACCCGGGTTTTACGCCCAAGGGATTTTTTTGAATTTTTTGTATTAAAAAATCCCCATTAAAAAAAAGCAATTGTGTATGAAAACTTTTTTAAAAAAAACCCTTTGTTTTAAAAATTTGAAAATAGGTGTTCCAAATTTTTACGTCAATTATAAAGTTTTTGCATTTTTTGGGAATTTTACTGAATAAAGTTAAATTTTGGGTTTTTTTAAAAACTCAGGGTATGTTCCCAACAAAGGGGTTATTTTGGGACGCCCTTTCGCCACGTATTACTGCGCCCCTTTAAACCCGGGAAAAATTTCCCCCCCGCAATTACAGTTAAAACCCTAGTTCTCATTGATAACTATGGTTTTCGCCTCCCTCCCCCCCCCCGTTTTATTCAATACGATGTATTGTAGGCCCCCGCGGGATTGACAAAGTTTATTTTTTTTCGGGGGCCCGTCGCGTCTTGAGCAATGCCCTTGTCTAGGGGCCGGCGGGTGCCGGGGCCCCCCCGCCCCCTTTGGGGGAAGAATGCGCCCCTCCCCCGGGGGCGGGTCCCGCGGGGAAAACCCCAAAATAATTTTGGGGCGTTCAAAATCCCCTGCCCCCTTTAAACCGGGGTGAAATTCCCTAACATTATGGATGATAAATGTAAAAAAATACACAGGGGCAAAGTACATTTTTTATGAACCCCTTCCTAATTTTTAAAATGGGCCCTTTTTTTAGTCGGCCAAATTTTTGGGTTTCCCAAATTTTTCTTTTCCAATGGGAAAAAAAGGGGCATGTAAAAACCCTCAAAACTTAATGAGAATTTCACAAAAAAAACAAATTTGGTTTTGGGTTTTTTCGGAACTTTATTCTTTTTGGGGTTAATTAAAAGTTTATGACCACTTATAAAAAAGTGTTAAAGTTTCTGCCCCTTGTGTTGGATTGTCTATAAAAACCCTCTTCTCTATTTTTGACAAACTGATAGCAAAAACTGCAGAAGAAATTTCTAGCAAAAGGCCCTTTCAGTATCCGATGTTTCAGGGTGCTTTCCCCATCTTTTATTTAACAGCCCTTTGTCAATTGCCTTCAGATGGGCCCCCAAAAATAAGTCAAGGGGGTAGATCGGGAGGGCCTTTTGGGGGTCATTTTAATTGGTCCACAACGACCCAAACCACTTTCCAGGGAAAATTTTTCATGTAGGAATGTCGGACCTGACAAACCATAATGTGGTTTTGCACCACTTTCTGGAAAAAAAAATAAAGGGAAGTGCCCTTTCAGTGCATAAAGGGGCCCAAAAAATCAACATGTAGCAATTTCAGAAATCCCAGTGGGATTGAGGTTTTTCCCTTGAGGGGAATGACCCCCCCTACTTTGTACCCCATATTTCCACACCCTATCAGCAATTGGGGTTTTCCCAACGTCTTTGGGGGGGTCTTTTCCACCGTGGGTTAGTGTCAGCCAATAGCGGGGGGTTTTGTTTGTTAACTTCACCATTCAAAAAAAAAAGTTTGGGTCATTTATTGAAAATAATGTTTTGTGTAAAAAGAGGGGGCCTGTTCCAATTTTTGTTTTGCCCATTTGCAAATTCAAATGCGCCGGTTTGGGTCATCCTCATAGAGATGCTGCGAGCTGGTTTTTTTAAGGGTTTCCAAATTTTTGAGTTGCTAATACCGGGAAGGAATGTTTGACTGATGCCCCCTCTTTCCCGTGTTTTGCGGCGGTGCTGCTCTGTTGGGTCTTGCTGAATGAAAGCTAGGGGCAGCCACTGGGTTTTCTTTATTTTTTGACAGTTTTTTTGCGCTTTAACCCTTTTGGAAAAACCAAAAAATGAAAACCCGTTTCACGGAAAAATTTTGCAAGGGAGTTTGTAACTGTAGCATGGGAGGTGGGTGGTCTTTAAAGGGGCTTGCATTGAAATCTGCTGCAATGACCTGGGTACTGCGTTTTACCAGACATCAACAAAAATTTCTATCTGCTCCTCACGTTTTTAACCCCCTTTCAAAAATGTCCCAAAGGCTTTTAAACAAGGAAAAATCATGAATGAATACAAATTACATTTTAAAAACCCAAACACATATTGTTTTTCTTGTGAAATTCTCAATAAGTTTGATGTGTTACATGGGCCCTCTTCCCATTGGGAAAAAATAAATTTTGGGTCCAAAATGGCCCAAATTCAAAAGGGCCCCCCATGGTTTTAAAAACCCTTTTTGAAAAAAATTTTCCCCCCCCCAAAATCTAAAGTGCCACAAACAGGAAAACTTGGAAAACCCCAACCATGCCCTTTTTAACTAGGTGCATCCCTTTAAATGGCCCACCCTGTAATACCCTGACCCCTTCATTCTCAATTGAGCATCTGTGGGACCTCGTTTTGATGGTCGTGTTGGCTCTATGCATCATCCGGCAGTTGTGGGATGTCCTGCAGTCAGCATGGCTCCTGATACCTGTGACAACCTACAAGGACCTTATTGAGTCCCCTCCCCCCCCCGTTAAACTTTCTGTCAGTGCTGAAAGTGGCTATTTGGGGTTTTACGGGGGGTCACAATTATGTAACTCCTACATACTTTTAGACACTCGATACCACCAAAGAAAACATAGAGGTGTTATGGTTAGTAATGAATACACAGAAACTTCTTCTTTATCAGTCCCCCTTTTTCCCAATTATTATATTCACTTTGGGGGGAAAATTTTTAAAAAAAAATCTTTTAATTCAATCAGACTGTAGAAGGAATGTTCTGTCACAGACACTACAAGGGGGTTGTGCTCAGGTCACATTAGGAGACAATCACTAGAAATTCCTGCTGTGCACCTCACAAAACCTC
The DNA here is from genome assembly GCA_025379985.1 of Phyllomedusa bahiana. Taxonomy (NCBI): domain Eukaryota; kingdom Metazoa; phylum Chordata; class Amphibia; order Anura; family Hylidae; genus Phyllomedusa; species Phyllomedusa bahiana. The sequence goes on from JAODAL010036397.1 coordinate 38,973, forward strand.
CCCATTGACAGCTGTATCATTTAATCATTCCAAATATGTCATTATCAGCAGAGAATATGATTACCATGGAGACTGTTAAACATCAAGATGTTAACTGTTTCCACTGAGCTGTCTGTGGTATGGATTATGTATGCGCTCTAGTTAGGTGGAATATGGAATCTATATTCATTAAAGGGAATGTGTCATCACAAATTATTTAGGGCAACATGTCCCAAAAGTGGCATCTGTACACCAGTTTGAATGCGGCATAAAGTATCGTACACTCTCAATGTATTTCCAAAATTTGTTCTGCGCTTGTTTTATAAGTGGTTTATTTGCTTTCTGTCGAATTTTTTTTGGGCGTTGCGCCTTTTTCGGCGAGTGGGGTTGTTGGGGCGCCTGTTTGGGCGTTCTGGCTTGTATGCTTCAAAATTTGGAGCATTCGTTAGTTCTACGCATTTGTTAACGGCACGTAGGTTTGTTTTGGATCGCAGGTTGTCCTTGCGGCACATGTATGGATTGGGGCGCATGCTTGTGCGCCCTTTCTGGCTCCCTCTGAATTTTTGTCATAATTGCTTTTGGGGCGAATTCGGAAAAGGCGCATTTGAGCAGAGTTGAGAGCAACATTCAACATCAGAGCGCACACAGTAGGCGCACGGTCTATAACTTCAGCCAGCAGCCAGAAATAAGTACAGGATGACGTTCTGCAATGAACCCCAGAGCAATAAATAAAAAGGAGGCGCATTTGCGCAGCGCCAGGTAATGTACTCACATTTTCGCACTAGTCATCCACGAATGTTGAAAGTTCGGACAATGCAAACCGGACGCCACCAGCCGACAAAAAAGGTGCACATTCACGCACGACATAATGCCGCAATGCGCCTAAAATCACACATAGAAAACAGCCGACAGTGTAAGCCAAATGTGGCGCACATGTACGGCTAAAAAAAGGCGCATACAGCCACACAAAAGATGGCATACAATGCGCTGACTACAACCGTACACTTGGAGTACACTACAAAATCGGGAGACACATACGCCAAAAAACCAACGTTGCCGTGTTGGGACATGTCGCCCTTAATGTTTAATTCACATTTTTATGCTGAACACATTTTTTAAGAAAATTTATTTTTACATTTTTCATATCGCTCAATATTTTCCTGTTTCATATCGCTCAATATTTTCCTTTTGGCCACTAGGCCTGTTAATAATAGTCTGATACTTCCTGTTCTGTTTTCAGAAGGTTTTCAGAAGTCTCCTCATTATCAGCACAAGCAGGGTTACACTGAAAGGAGACACCAATGTGTATAGATAACACAGGATCCACCAGTCACAATAGGAGATAGTCACAGCTCCTCCCTGCACACTGACTTCTTCCCAGGTCACAGATCATGACTAGAAAACTCTTCTATAGAAGTTAATGGGACTGATCCAGATCACAGGTTCCTATGTGCATGAAGTTGCTGTAAAGCATCTCTCTAAATGCTGTTAAACGCAGTGCAGGCAAGATGACCGCCCTCATAATCCTATACAGACAACTGAATCGAGAAATCTACAATCAGAAAATAAAAATGTCTAAGAAGAAAAGAATATGGATCAGGGTCTTGTTTTAATTAGTAAAAAAGCCGTTATTATTTCAGTGTTTTCTGGTTTTGATGCCAGATTCATTTGCCTCCCAGCCAGACGAGACCTGGAGCTACATATGCGTCTCCGTCAGTCAGATAACAAGCTGCCTCGTCCATCCACCTCTCTGTGTATCTCTATAGTCTCTGCTCTTTACCAGTCACTTCAGTGCCCATCATCCAGAAAATTTATTTCAGTTCATTAATTTGCTTATGGCATCATGTAAGTTACTCGTCAACTTGTACCTTTCATATACAGTACCTCTAGTTTAATTTCCCAATATAAGGCTGCACCTAGCCTATTTTGCGTGGCAAATTGTGAAATATGTCTTCCTCCCCTCTGACCCTCAATGTGAAAATTTCTATGTCATAAATCCTATTCACAAGCTCTGGAACAAAATTTAACATTTCGTTATTAAAACCCCCAAAATAACCCTGACAGGTTCATAGGCATTGCAACCAGATCAGACCAACATTCATAAGCGTTAAAGGAGTTATGCCCTCATGGACATTTGTAAATGTATGATCGCTGGGAGTCTCACCATTCACCCTGCATTAATACGGGAGTTCCTTTTTATTATTGTTGGTCCCATATAAATGTTTGACCACTGCTCCACCAAAGCCTTTCTCAATGTGCAAGTGCAATGAGAAAGGACAAGGGCTCGGGAACCTAGTTTTAGCGATCGGTGGGGGTTCCCCGCGGTAACACATTTATCACTTATACTGTTTGCACTTCTTCAATAGCTTTCCCAGTTTTGGTTTTGGCTTAGGCCATTCATTATCACTTATCGGCCATGTACTGCAGGTGTCTCACAAGATATCCATCAGGATGCCCAGCAAATAAAGTATATACCAATTAAAGGGGTATTCCCATTTCATTGATTATCTTAACACATATAGACAAAGGTAAATAAAGATTATTACTAAATACATTGCTGTTCAGAATTTGCTTCCATTTCAGAGTTAGGGCAGTTCTTATCTCCTGCTTGTGTACACAAGCTTCCCTAGGTTGCTGGTCACGTATCTCTGCTCAGGCTGTAGCAATGACCAGGATGGTAACTCATTTCCTGCTGTTTGTTATCAGAGGTAAGGAGCTTGTTTTTTTTCTTATGCAATTTAACCCCGTAACCTTTTGCCCCGTTGTTTAGCCCCCCTCCCC